>CAIGRP010018967.1:0-28666 GCA_903798385.1 Fraxinus cuspidata
TTACAATTCACAGTAAAACAATTTCTAGGGAATTCAATTCCCTGAAATTCATTTTTTTTTCCATCCATTTTCCACATTTGCAATCAAACGGACCCTTAAATGTTTTAGTTGTAAATTTTTGAAAAGACTTAGGACTCCTGTTACAAATTTTTTTTTTTTTTTTGGTGCTTTCTATTTTTTTCTTTTAAAGATGGGGAGCAAATTTGATAGTTTACGTTATTTTAACAAACAAACGAACAAGATTTGTACATTTTTGAAAGTTTAGAGATATTTAATGGAACAAAACTGGTAAATCCCGGGTCAAGTAGCACGTATCTATTTAATGATTGCGAATGTTGAAAACTAAAAGTAATTCCACAAGTTAAACATCAATTAATATTATACATCCACACACCAATACTTCTAATTTTATTCAGATTCTTTTTACTCAAGAACTATTGCGTAGCATGTAATTATGATAATTTAGTTAGGACACGATTTTCTCAATTCATTTAACCTTTTGTATTTATTGATTAATTTTTTTTTTCTATCCAATAGAAGTCACTCGTGCTACGAATATATAATATGCTCGTGACTAATAGAAAAACAAATTAACAAAGTCTCGTTTGCCTCTTTGATGGTGAAAATTCCACCTCTTCTAATTTTTATCAAAACATGATTTCTAGAGAAATTTTAGGATCATAGAAAAAACCGAGCAACATTGGAGGTAAAGTCACAGCTTTCTTTTAGTAAGCTGAATTGAACAATATTGTACAATATTAATCAATAAAAAGAAGTTGAACTGTTGCATATTATAGACGATGAAATACTTCGTAAGAAACGTGCTCTTATTTTCCTTTTTTAATAAAATAGCAAGAATAACAAAATAAATCCTATTAACTTCTTGTTGACGAAGTGTAACTATTTTCGTACATTACACGACAGCATCAAAAATTTTGGTCACACTTTTTAGCTTTCTACCACCTAATGTATGAATTTTAGAGATTTTAAAATAAACCGTCTAACTCGGGAGCAGGTTACGGTTCTCTTTGAACCGACCGATCCGACGGTTTTTATTTAGAGGTTTTCTAAGACAAATCGAACCTGCATTGGCCTGATTTCCTATTATTCTGGTTGAACATAATGGTTGCTTGTTACAGTTATATGCTGCTTAAGGGTCTCTCTCACGTTCATGAAAAAGGGTTTGTTCACTGCGACATGAAACCCGCTAACATTCTCGTTTTTCCCAGCGATGATGGGTATACAAAATCTCAAGATAGTGAGTCCTAGGCGAAAGATTCACAACAGAGGCGCACTGTTCTATTCATCCCCAGAATCGAGAGCGTTGGGGATGCACAAGCCAGTTAGTGATATATGGTCGATGATCACAGGGAGACGCATTTGGTCGACTGCTCAGAATGATGGAGAGTTGTTTCAGCAGATTGGATTTGGTAATCCAATACCCGAAAATATTTCCGACATTGCAAAAGATTTCTTGAACAAATGCTTGGCAAAGAAACACGAACAGAGATGGACAGCTGACATGCGATTGAATCATCCATTCATTGTCAAGAATTTGGCAGCACTGCCTCCAAATTTTAATGATCGAGTGCTGTTTTCTCAGACTAATCCCTTTGGGAATGGCATATGGGCATCTACATACAACCTCTTTACCACTCCACAGAAGCTTCAGATTTGATATCCTCATCAGCTTAGCGTGACCAAGTCTTTGATATGTGGCTTGTTGAGTGTGCGACCAAAGTCTCACATCAGCTAGAAGTGGGGAGGATCATGAGTTTATAAGTATGGACAGTATCTCCACATTGATATGATATTGTACATTTTGGACTTAAACTCTCATGAATTTGCTTTTGGACTTTACCCCAAAAGGTCTCGTATCAATGTGGAGATATGTGGTGTCCATAGTCCCAACATGACTAATAGACGTAAGTGGCCGTGCCATCCTAGTCACGACGGGCCTTTGTGTTTTTCTGAACCCTTTTGTGTATTGATGGCTAATGAAAAGAAACGGGCTCTCTTTGATCTACTATCACATCAATTTTGGGGGAAAAGATTACGGAATTCTTTTGTTTGACATTTCGGTCTCTTTACTTGTTTCATGAAAGTTTTCTGCATCTAGTAGCAGAGTGTTTCACACAGGAGTCTCTGTCAAGTTTTAAGATTAATTTCTAGGCGAAATTACAAAAAATGTCCACTTTCATCTTATCATTTGTAAAATATTCATAATTTATTCAATGTCCATTTTGCAATATTTTATACCAAAATATTCTTATCAACAATTTATAATTCCACACTAAAGAAAAAAATGTGCATACAATTAAAAAATTTGTTCATCAATAAAATTTTGACACTTAACTAACCTTACTTATTTCAAAAGTACACATGTCAAATCACAATAAATGTTATATTTCTCATTGACACAGATATTAAATATCGAGAACTACATTACAAATATCAAGAATTTTATAAAATGTATAGAACTTTTATGTTCGGAATGAAATCTCGTTATAAACAAATGAAGTATCCAAATAAACAGGATTCAAATAACGATAACAATTTTTAAAATATTAAGAAAATCATTTTAATGTAGCTTCTCATGGAAGCTACTTCTTTTTCTCGAAATTTGTGACAAAGTGAAAAAATTGCTTTATTTTTCATTAAGGGTATAATATATAATTTAGTATTAAATTTGGCTATTTTTGTAAGTATTATCAAAATTAGACACTTTTAAATTGACACGCATGAAATTAGACATTTTTTTAAAATTCCACTAATTGCTTTTAGATAAATAAAAAAAATGATGTGAATGTGACAACTAACCTTCTTGAAATATAAAATTCTGTAATTAATTATTATTATTATTTATTTGGACAGATCAAAACAATACGCTAACACTTATTATCTCTATCATTGAAGTTCAAATAAGCTACAGACAACACGTTGAAAATGATAAAAATAAATATTCCTTTTGTGCAGCGATCACTATTGTCACTTTGTCTCATCTTTTGTGCATTTTCGAATAGATGATCATTTTTTATTCGGATCTCTTGACTCGAATATGAGACACAAATTCACTCATTTAAGCACCTTACGAGTGAGTTAAAACAACTATGTAGAGTGGTCAATCTATACTTTTTGATGACGGATCTTGAATAGTAATATCGTGAATTAATAGCAAAAAAAATCTCTCGACTGTGAAATACAATCTAAATCATAAATGTACGAGACTGACTTGTACATATTTCAGTTCTACTCGAGAGCTCTAAATCAAATAATTAAGTCTCGTTGAAATGAGTGATTGTAAATAAAAATTTCATAATCTATAAATTTTGTCATGGCTTATTGAAAAACATCCTAAATCTAGACCATCGAATAGAAGGCGAGAACCAGAGCTCACATACCTTTTTATTCACTAACGTTCATGAAAATGGCTTCCTTCCACACCATCCATGGCAGTGGCACGACCCATCAAGCCGAACCCATTACGCCATCGGAGCTCCGATCTGAATTCTCTCATCACGACCCGACCGTTGCCCGAATTAACAATGGAAGCTTCGGCAGCTGTCCCTCCTCCATCATCTCCGCCCAGCAACGCCACCAGCTTCTCTTCCTCCGGCAACCTGACTACTACTACTTCAACACCCTCAAGCCCTCTATCCTCGAGTCCCGCCGCATAATCCGGTCACTCATCAATGCTGATCATGTCGACGAAGTCTCTATCGTTGATAACGTCACCACAGCTGCCGCCATCGTCCTCCAGCACTACACTTGGTCAATCTCCTCTGCTTTCAAGCCTGGAGACGCTGCCATAATTCTCAACCACTCTTACAGTTCCGTTAAGAAGGCTGTGCAAGCTTACATTTCGCGCGCCGGCGGCCACGTGATCGAGGTGCCCATCCCTTTCCCAGTTAAATCTGATGACGAGATAATTTTAGAATTCCAAAATTCCCTTCAAATGGCAAAGGCTAATGGTCGAAAGATTAGATTAGCCGTGATTGATCACATTACGTCCATGCCTAGCGTTATACTACCGGTGAAAGAGTTGGTGAAAATGTGTAGAGATGAGGGTGTGGACAGAATTTTTGTGGATGGCGCCCAAGCAATAGGGAATGTGGAAATAAATGTGAAGGAGATAGGTGCAGATTTTTACACGAGTAATTTGCACAAGTGGTTGTTTTGCCCGCCATCTTCGGCCTTTCTTTATTGTAAAATGTCGTACGAGTTGTCGGACTTGCACCACCTGGTAATCTCGCACGAGTATGGCAATGGATTGGCAATGGAGAGCGGGTGGGTCGGGACAAGGGACTATAGTGCACAGCTGGTGTTGCCAGAGGTGATGGAGTTTGTGAGTAGGTTTGACGGTGGAATTGAAGGGATAATGAGGAGGAATCATAAGAAGGTAGTGGAGATGGCCGAGTTGTTGTCGGAAGCATGGGGGACGGAACTGGGGGCTCTCCCAGAGATGTGCTCGAGTATGGTAATGGTGGGAATGCCAGCTTGTTTGGGGATTAAGAGTGATGAGGATGCGTTGAAGTTGAGGACACATTTGAGGGAATGTTTTGGGATTGAGGTACACATGTACTACAGGGCGCCCATGGACGGAGAGGTCGATCAAATAACTGCATATACCAGGATCTCTCATCAGGTTTACAATAGGGTTGAGGATTACCACAGGTTCCGGGATGCTGTCAACAAGCTAGTGAAGGATGGGCTTACTTGCTCGCTTCTTCCGAACTGAAAAGGCACTCATTTTTGTTCTATCTTGCTTTCTACTATTATTAATAACGTTGTTTGCTTCAACTGCTGTGGAATTGCATTCTCATGTGCATATTGATATATCATCATTGGTATGGATTTTTATCCTTTTGATACTTAAATTCAATATTTCTTGTGGGAATTAGTTGCTTTATTCTGCTTCTTGTGGGAAGTGATTTTTTGACATGATGCTACATAATCTTTGGGCAAGGGCCAATTTACCATCTACTCTTCTTCATTAGCTAATAGAGAATAATTGCATAATACAAGAGATTTGTTGCACAAAGTGTTCAGTGAGGTGACTGCCATTTGACTTTTGGACAATCTCAAAATGTACGTTCCAACAAGGTTACTTTTGTTAAGTGAAAGTATTACTCAAATCCTGTTATTTAGCATTTGCATTCAATGAAGATAATGCATTGCATGTTAAAATTGGCATGCTGTTGAATTTAAAACACAAAAAAATTCTCTTTTTATTGCTATACAAATTTAAACACTTACACCAAATACACTAACTAATATAAATAATTTCTCCCCCAAAATGTTCTCTCTCACGCACCCCTCATATAAATGTGTGCCTGCCTCTGTTTCTCACTCTTTTTCACGCCTCTCTTCACTCATTTTTTTACACACACAAACGTATACAGCAACACACATATATATAGCTAGCAAGGCCGGTTATGGATCATTCTAGCACGGCGGTGGCTGCAACTCTACATAGTTCTATAATGCCGGTGGATATGGCCTTCATTAATCTAGATAATTCTTTCAATAAAATCAGCACTACTTCTTCCAGATTTTTCTAGCTATGGCAGTGGAGAGCAAAAGATTTAGAGGCTCCAGCAACTTCCAAACTCTTAAAAATATCGGTGGTGATTTCTTCACATGCCATCTGCTGAATGGTGAAGAAATAGAACAATATGATCAGCTTATTGACATAAGATAACCGTGTTGTAAATACTACCTTAAAGAGGCAGAGAAAGGATTAGCTTTTAGGGTTGTGTTTTCAGATATTTTTGGTTTAGAAATGGAGGAAAGTATAGGATCGGACAAGTCTTGGGGATATGGTGCATAAGCGGAATTAAAATTCGTGAAACAAGAAAAGAATTGAAAAGGTTGAAAATTATAGAGACTAATTTGATTGTAATGAATTTGTTCTTGAAAAGTATACAAAGCCTCCGTTTGTACGGGCAAATTAATTCCCTATATATAAATGAATAAAGCAATTAAAATTCTAAAACGAGTAAAAAAATCATATTCTAACAAGAAAAAAATTTCCTATTCTAAACAAGAGATAAAATGCTACTACAACAACAAATAATTCCTATCCTATTTGTAATAGGTTTGTCCTACAGCAGGATAGGTGAAAGACATACAGAGGCAGTGAAATATAAAGATGCACTTAAAGCAGAGATTAAACATTTTCTCAGGGGATTTCTATTCAGCGCTGAAGAATTATGGTTGTAAGTGCGCTATTATCCTTATTTAGTTTCTGGGAAGTAACAGGACATGAAGAATATTATTTTAGGATAAAAAGAAGTGCAGAACCGAAGAAGCAGCAGAAGTAAGGGATAGAGAAGATGTATATGGGAGAAAAGAGAGCTTCATTTTTTCAATGGTAAGGACAATTTAGGCTGTCATATCTTGAGTTCTTATGCCATCAATTCTCTTCGAGACTTCAAAGGACTCCTAGTACGATAAAATACTTGAAATAATTGTTGCGTTTTTTATGTCTTAAGTGTACGATATCGTAACAAGCAATATAGTAGACTCTTGAGCCCGGATTATTGTTCCACAAGGATTAGACTTTAATGTTTAATTTACTATATTTAACTACTATTTGATGAAAACAAAGAAAGAGTTGTGAGGTGTTGTAATTTTTGATCTAACTGCTTGAAAATAATTGGATGCACACAAAGATTGATTTAAAATTTAAATATGATGAGATATTACATCACTACAATTTCATGTATTTATCACCTTCAAATCTTAATTCAAGATTCATAACCTATTGTAGTGTTCGATCGAATTCTTCTATTGTATTCAATTTACCGCTCTTGAGTTCTCATTGAGCCTATTTAACTAATTCAATCACATATCTCTATGTAATTTAAGTTCAGTTAAACGAAATGTTAGTTCTAAGAATTTATATAAGACTGCAATAATTAGTATAAGTATCTCTATACGTTATATTAAATTATCAAATTTTAATATTTGGTCTAAATCAAAAACCTACTTCTCTATTCGTAATAAATTCACAAAATTATTGAATTAGTGATCAATTAATTCAAAGCATTAAGTACATAATTAAAATCAATACATAAATAATGAAAGAACTTGAATTTTGATAAAAGAAATGAAATGGTCTTAAAAGATTATATTGTTCGCCCCAATGAAAAACATAGCTACTCATAATATATGAAGAAAAACAATTAATAATATTGGAGTACATCACCGGGTTTTGAATTCATATGTGGAGAAGCGGATTATTCTTTCACCAAGTTCCTCTTATTGCCTCCAAAGTTGATTTCAAACCTTAGCTCTTGATTTGTTATTTTTCTCCCGTTTGATTTTCTCTCAAATTCTCAAGTTGTGTATTGTGTCTCTCAATGTGTGGAACCCCCTCAAAAGTGCCAACAACTTGTATTTATGCTCCTCCACACGTTTGTGTAGAATGTAGGGTTTTTATGAACTTCAAAATGGGCTAAAAGCGCGCCCTAGATACATCAAGGAGACGCCTTGGTGCCATGGGAGTGGCGTCGCGGCGTCACAACTCTGTATTGTGCAATTTGGTGTTACTTACTTTAATATTTTTATCATAACTTTCTTTCTCGATATCCAATTGAGGCGATTCAAATTGAGTTATAAAAATAATTTATAGGACTACAACTTTACTGGAAATAGTTTTTTCCAATTCGAACGTTTACTAGGTCAAAAGGGGGTCTCAATCTCAAGCTAAAAATCTAGAACATCCTTGTCCGGTTGAAAATAGATTTGGTGAAAATATTTTGATCATATTTCACTCCTCTTTGACTTCTAATTGCATGCAATTGACCCATAGCATTCTTGAATCTTCATCGTGATGTCTGATACGATTTTTAATTATTTACATTTTAGTCCTCAAACTTTAGATCTTGCCATTTTCGCTAATTTTTCGCTTCTTTCTTTCAGTTCCACTTTCATTCATCGAGTTTCACCTAATACATATTATATAATAAATTAGGCTATAATTTCATTAAAGAACTTCGAAATGTCAATATTTTAGAGTCCAAATATACTAGTCAATAATCAATTTAAGATTTGAATTGTACCCCCACGAAATCTTATACACAATATTGAGCATCTTATTAATAGAAAAGAGGGTATATATTTCGCTTGAATTGGAGAATTTAATTTCCCTACAAATCCTTGGAAATTGATTGTTTATCCTTGAGTTTGTGCATTGCATTAGTGTGGACAGTCGTAAACTAGTTCTATTTTACATTACTTGGATAATTTTGGCTTTAGATGGCTGTATCAGCAAATTCAAGCACCACTGATTACTAAAATAACCCCTCCAATTGCCGGTTGGGGCCTGGTGGTTATACGAAGCAAGTACAACCAAAACACGAGATTTTGGTACTACACTTGGAGGATAGTACACCATGAGATGTAGAAAGATTTATCATTATGAAAGGAGAAGCTGGAGAGAAGGTGAAGGCACTAAAAATTGGAAAAGGACTTGAGAGAGTAAAGGGACCAGCATTAGGCATCACAGCCCCATTAAACCCAGCATCTTTAAATACATATATGATATAGCTTGTTTGATTTGAGTTCTATTTTGTTACTTTCTGATTTATGCACATTTTAGGTGCCATACAGAAAAATTCCCAGTTCTCCTTTTAGTGCTTCGAAGAAGACGTAGAGTTCTTGTTATCATCTTGAATGAAACATGAAAAACAGGAAAAGAAATACATTCAAAATAGAATTTAGATATTGTGAAGATAAAGTTGAGGTCCATAGTTCAAAGATTGGTACCTTGTCCTTGTTGGTTTGGGTTTGTTAATATCATGAAAATAAACTTGTGTTATTTTGGCCAGCTTAGGTGAATAAAGTTGGGATTTTGTTAATTTCTAACCCACTATTTTGAAATTCTAGCGATGTGAGTGAAACTTATGATGCATATTTTTACTGTAAAAATGCTTGTTGAGGTTTATGGAATCGATACGATAAACATGTACTATTTTTCGACTAACCAACATAACAAGCACTAAGTTTAATTTATAACTATATTATATCATTAGTGTTTTAAAAAGCGTAAAGCGTGGCTAGACGTAGAAGTCAAGCTTCAAGCGTTTCAAGTTTAGGCGTAAAAAAAATCATTTTCTTATTTTTAATATTATTTTAAATTTTTAGTCACTCTAGAAAATATTTAATAATTAAAATAGTGCATACCAAACATCTAAAATTCTAAAATACTATATTTACTTATTAATTCTTATAATTAGTAAATTATACAATTTTCAAAGGAAGATTTTGAAATTAAACTCAAATAAAAAGATTTTAATAAAAGGAAAGAAATAAAAGAAATGAATAAAGCGTGCTTAGGCGCTCCTAGTCGTGCATTAAGCGGTCTACTTCGCCGTTGATCATTTAATTTCACGTTTACTGTTAAGACGTGACGTTTCGCTTGCACTTCAGGTTGTGTACACTTTTTAAAACACTGTATATAACACAATACAATTTGATGATATAAAATTATGAGAGTAACTAAATAATTAAAATATTAGCCATTTATTCCCTTACGGGTTCGTTAAGAAAACGATGGTGGGATGTTGGATGGAAGTACGTTTAGACGTAAAAGTACATCATTGCACAAACCTAATATCTTTGTACTACTAGCAATTTTTATTTGTACTGCCAAATATTCCTTCGTCAGAAATTTAGTCAATAAAAAGAGGGTTCCTTTTCATCCATTTCGGTATCCATTTGTTGTCAAACAACATTTTTGTGCTACATCTTTAAATTCTCGTCGTTTCATAAACTTTTAATTCAACATCATCTCGATAACACCTTGATCAGAAAATGAATTGGAGAGTCGAGATTATGACCACACGTCGTCAAGGTAACTAATAGGAGTGTGGTGAGACGGGGACGAGGTGGAGCATGAAATGGACCAGTCAACATCACATTTTGGGTGTTGCTGCCCTTTCCATGCACTGCCTCTTCCCTGGCTCCCCTCTTCTCGTGTTCTCTCTCTCTCTTTTGTGTGCACACACGAATACACACTATTTGATAATTTGAGATTTTTAGCTTATATTTAAATTGGTAGTCAAGATTTATGATAGATTTTGATTCGCATGGAAATCATGAGGATCGAAGTATAATGACTTATATTTACATTGTTATTTTTTCCCTAATTTAGTTTGTTCATTTACGAGGAGGCGTATAGCAAACCGTGTTTCCCATGCCTTGGGCAAAATTTACACTTTCATGCTCAAAGCTTATGTATTGGATAGAGTCACTTGATTTCAATATGATCTTGTACGACTTAATATGAATGTATTAAGTTCATCTTTTGCTGTCAAAATCTGACTTCTCATGCATTACCGCAACTTTTTGCCTAGTCTTAGAAGCAATTTTCGACTTTTCAAAAGTCTTACCAAACGGGTCCTTAAACCGTACATTTGAGTTTTTGTGATCCAAAAGTAGTTACTTAACTAACACCGTTATCATTATGGGAAAAACAAGACAACGGAAATTATAAAAATTGATTAGTGATTAATGATTATTATGTAATAATTACATGTAAAAGATAATATGGAACCTATATGGAACAACATAAAGTGTAGAGATATCAAGATTTCTCATCCCATTTATGGTAAGTATTGAGATGATATAGAGGCAGCTACAGGTCAAAACTGTGGCTGTAGAAATGGAACACTGATTGATTGTTTCTTCTATTGAAATTCTGTGTCCTGCACTTTTTAGCAACACTAGTCTGAAGTGTTGGAGAGCCATAATTACGCCAGTGTCGACATTTCCCAACGCTCTGCCATCGACCCAAAAATTTCTGCAGCATAGAGGAGAGAAGTAGATTAAAAAAAAAATGCAATCTCAAGTCTCAAGCACTCTCTTAACGACATGAATTCGTTGGATGAGAACAGGAAGGGTACATTTACTATAATACTATCAAGAAAAGTGGATAATGAAAGTAAACCCAAAAAAAAAATGAAAAGAAAAAACGAGGACAGATTTGGGAACATACCGCTGATTTTGGTCTTTGACCATACCGAATAATGTTGAGATGTTGTTCCTGCCCAGAATTCTCATGTATCTGTCTCTCTTTCGGATGCTCAATGCTGCCAGTCTATGTAGTGTTCCCACATTCCTCTTTGTATGGAGTATTTCTTTCCCACATATGCCATAAACCAATTACAAGAACCCCAAAAAGGACAACACTAATGGTCATGCATGCTATGAATAAAAGGTTTTTGTACAAGATATCCAACAAATAGACAGTAATCACCAAACCCAGAGTAGACATTATAACATATAATCCCGACCATAAAATGTTTCCAGTGCCAACCAACACAGACATTCCACATTTTTCGGAGGCAGGGAAGATAAGAGAATTAATAGGTTCTACAACTTGCCCCTCTTCCTGCAATTAACACATTGAATCAATCGATTGAAAAAATGAAGATACAGTAACGTTAGAATGAAAAGATGAGTGCAATTACCAATGAGGTCTATGTTTGTCAAGTAACGTAGGTTTGAATCATAAGGTTCAGAGAATCAGAAAAATGGACAGATAGACCTCATATCGACTGTTTGAAGAAGTGGAAGCTCTTTCAATGTTTTCACGGCCCATACTATCAACACATTTCTTGGCAGTCAAGGCCTGCCATTGTTGATTCAGTGGAGAATATCGCTCAAGATAGCAAGAGAAGGCAAAATTCCTATGCCGCCTGCAACTAAAATCAGGTTTTCATACCTAAGAGAAAGGTATGGAAGATCAATTAATTAATACATCTACACTAAATAATGGAAACTGAGAATATCTAAATCCAGTATCTAATAATACATCAAAATATGCTAAAAATCTTGAGAGAACTTTATCTTCAACTTTTCTTCAATACCTACTAATGCATAAAAAGTTGCTAAAAATATGATCTCTTTCTTTCTTGTTGAAATTTTAATAAAAACCTGAATGCAGTCATGGTTAGCTGATGGTTGATCTAAAAAATTAACAAACATACGTCAAATAGTATGGTGATTCATGGCCATAAGGCCCTTCTATTGAAGCTGTTATTTTGGTATGGAGATGCAGGAATGGCTTTGTTTCAAGTTGTTCTTCAGAAATACTCGAGATTTGCTTCTCCAGTTTTGCTGTCCAGCCTCCAAGAACCTTTAAAAGGATTGCAAGATGATGTTTACCATCAAGAGGATTAGAGGAGACACTAAAGGGATGCCACTGAAGCCAAGATAATCATTAACTTGAAGAAAAATCCAGCCAAGTGCATTGTAGCGTAAATCTACATTGCAAAAAGAGATCGATGATATATGTTGTAATGGCACATTAAGATTTAAAATCAGCTAATTTTCAAAGAAGCACTCTTACTTTCTGGTTTTGGAAGAATCAACTCTACAGTTCCACGTGGAAAGCATCTTGCTGAAAGTACATTATCTGTCTTTCTTGACTGCCAGAATCTAAGAAAACGATCAAGCATGAAGAGAAATATTCCCCCAGAAGCAAAACAGAAAATGAAATCACCAATGTGCAAGACCAGGAAGACGACAAAAACTACATATAATTGTGGGTGTAGAAGAACAACTCAAAGTTCATCCTCCTCAATCCAGGAAGTGATGTCACCCACATCACTAGACCAGCTAAAAGGCTGATGATTCCAGGAAAATTGGCAATGCCAAAATTTTTCCAGTCCATTAGCTGCATGAAAATTAATACGAAGGAATTGTTAGCACATCTTCATATCTAATATCCTTCACCATTTTAGAAATGCAAGGAATGATTGATAAAGCAAGATATGCATTGACATCGGCATAGGGGAAGACTTTCTACAAAGACAGAACAAGCCAATAATATCCTACGAGTTATTCAATGTGAACTTCATCCTTCTATGGACTACCAATAACCAATCATTTGTTTATATATATATATACAATTTCATGAGTTTGATCAGATATATACAACCAGAGATTGTTTAAAATCATTTATACCATGTAATGGATGGTGTTTCACTGTTGTACAAGCATACTACAAAAAAATTCATTTAAACTGGTAGTCTCACCATGTACAGAGCAGTAGATGTCAATGTCTTTCAGGCAGAAAATAGATAACATGAGAATTCATGAGCATGATTGTATATTATACATCTCTAGGCATCTCTAGGTAAAATACCATAATATATATATAAATTCCTGTTAATAGGAGGAGAACTCACCTCTTGGATGAGGCGTCCCTCCATTGACCATTCAATCACATAGAACAGACCATGAAGAGTAAACAGCAACATTGTAAGATGTCCTAACCAGACATGATATCTAGATGCATGTTCAAAAGGGATATCTATAAGCCGGAGAAGAACCGATGCCCTTGCAACAGGCAGAAACAAAAATGCCATGCAAAATAATCCAATCAACCCCAATCTGAGGCCTGTGTGCTCCAGCATCAAAGCACTGAAATAATTCAAGTTTTAATGGTGGTCAAAAGGACATGTCCAAGCATTTCAAAATTTAATTTACTTCTATATGCAGTGTCTAAAAATGCAAGCAGACAATGAAAATTCAGTATCCAAGCTTATGAAATTTCATATACTATTACCCTGTTTAGGGTCAGAACTTCAACAGCATAGGTCCTAAAACCTATTTTAATCTTTCAAAGTTGGTTATTTAAGGTTTTAGGACCCATTTTATTCTGTTAGGTAGTTGGAAAGCGGAGCACAGAAACTGGGTGGAAGGATCATTAGCAATGCATAAGAATTCAGCAAACATAATTTCTTACTAATAAAGTAGTATACAGTTGGAATATAATGAGAATTAATCAGAATTTCAGTATTTTGATCAGATATAGTTGTCCACACTTTGATGTATAAAAAAGGACTCAATATACACAAGTAGCAAATCAGCTGATCACTGGGACTAGTTACTATAAAATAGACGAGACTGTCGCAAGTGGAAAAACTTACTCCAACTCCCAAAAAGTTTTTCCAAGGAACAAATAAAATGTTAAGGAAATCAAATATCAGGTTAGATATCACATCATATAAATATCTGCTTAAATTAAAGTAATTCGAATGATCTCTCTTTGTTCGTGAATGTTGAAAACCATGCCTTCTCAACTTTTTAAGTCCTTCAGTTAAGAAATAAAAGGCTTACAACTCTTTGTCTGCTAATAAGAGAAAATGCGTTAATGGAAAAAGCCCTAGTTTAGAAAAAATAATGAAGAACCTCTCTTATATACATGGAAGACAACTTGTCCAGAGATGTCTCGTGCTGAGAATGGGAATGTGACAACAGTTAGGGAATCCACAAGGAAATTTTCTCTAGAGAGTCTCATGGAACCAAGGCAATGGACCGACACATTTTCATTGTCAAACTACTGAATGGCATTTTAATATTTTCCCCAAAATCCATCTTTTATCGTGTTTTGATACGATAGGAGATCAAAGATAAGTACAATCAAGACTATTTAGAAAGATGGAAAAGTGTAACATGTCAATTTCTTTTACAGGTCTTGAGCTTATTGATGCAGGTTGAAGTGGTTCTAGATTAACGAAGCTAAACCGATTTCACTCAAAGCAGCTAAAACCAACAGAACTTTTGTAATAAATGTCAATCTCTTATTCTCTAAGGTGCCATGTTTTTTTTAAAATGAAAGACGTTGATCGTGATTATAGAAGTAATAAACATACTATTGACAAACACAGAAAAAAAGGAAACTAGAGATATTGCAGTCTAATACCTTTTATCTTTAGAAGGCAAATGATGAAACCGGGAAGATACAATATTCCAGTTCTTGATGGACTCAACTGAAACGCCCCAGATGATGTATGCAGTGAAGAGTAAGATTCCAATTAACCCTGCGGCTGAAATGACATCGAATGGTCCACCAACAAGAACAGGGAATGTCCACAAGCGGAAATGAGGATATCTTAAAGTTTTTGTCCTGTCACACAAAATTTCAGATTCAAGTGCATTTACTTATGCTGAGAATTTGATAGCAATAGTGAGAAAGACCAACGATGTTATAACAAATTACATACTTGTTAGTTTCCTCATCCCTGGAGACAATGAGATAAACAGTGGCCAAAAATGCAATGCGAGGATAAGGCCACTGAAAAGCAGAAATATGCTTCCTGCAGTAATAAGGTATTTTGAGAAATATGTTTCCTGTAATCAGTTAGCAAAGAGTTAAGGATGAACATGGAATTTCCATCCAACCTGTAACTCCGACAAGAGTTCCATCGGTAGCTCGTCTCCACTTGCGATACAAATCAGTACCGAAATCAGATGGAACCAGAAAGATAAAAGCAGCCCAGACAGTGAAAATTGCCCACATTGCCACTCTGAGAATCCATTTTGCTAATAAAACCCACAAGGATCTTGTTGGCACCCTCACGTTTTAAAATAAGTGGTTCATAGCCTGAATTCTCATCCATCATACCCACAGAAATTCTGTAATAAAGAGGGTGTAGTTTAGATTCAATAACAAGCCATGAATTTATAAATATACAAGGGTTCAGAAAAACAAAAATCAATCAACATTGATCAGGAGTATAATACAGAAACTCGGAGGGATTTAAGCCACATAAATTTTGGGCTACTCGTGTTCTTTATTTCATTGAAATAGATTTCTTTTGCTGATATTTTTCCTTTAACCAGTTTAAATGGTGACAAATAATTTCAACCATTATTAGCAGTATTAGGTTCCCTTAGAACTAAATCAATGCAAAGTGATATGACTTCTCAACGTCCATGATTAAAGATTAATTCTACTTTTGCTGTTGCACAACTCGCATATCTATGATACATTGGCAATTCAACTATGCATACACTAACATTCAATTAGAACTGAGAAGAACTTGCTAAAAACAAGGGAAACCTAAATCTAAAAATTAAAAAAATATATATATATAGATCCCACATATTTTTGAGCAAAAGACCAACGAGCCTTGTCAGTACATCATCAATCAATTAATGAGAGTAAAATCGAAAACTACCCCAAAATTCAAGGGCACCAATCACTCTGCTTAGCGTGCGTGACTTCGCTATCACTGGATGGAGAAAGCTCGGTGCTAGACATTCACAGAAAATGCGATCGAAATTTATCTTCTTATAAATGTTTATTCATACAAAATCAGCCAAAAGCGAATCAAAAAATTTCTTCTACCATTCTTCATTTAAAACTTGAACACACCACCCGACCACCGTAAGATTTCAATATTTTTCTATGGCCTAAAGGGATCTGTTATCCTTATATAGATCATATCTAAAATGGAAACCATCGTACCTTCCGTATTATTCAACACCATAGTCAGATCGACAGCCTTTATTTTCTTTCAAAGTTGAAGTTCAACTTCAGTTTTGAAGACTTGAAAACACCAAGGGATTTTGACTTCTCGTGTATCAAATATAGGTAACTAAATCTAGAATAATTGTCTATTAACGTAATGAAATGAAGTACTGTTATCCATTCCAATAAGCCATAAGGAATGGCTCGCAGATATCGGTATGTA
This sequence comes from Fraxinus cuspidata, assembly GCA_903798385.1. Lineage (NCBI taxonomy): Eukaryota > Viridiplantae > Streptophyta > Magnoliopsida > Lamiales > Oleaceae > Fraxinus > Fraxinus cuspidata. The sequence goes on from CAIGRP010018967.1 coordinate 16,494, forward strand.
TTAGTTCTAGTTCTAAGACGTCTGTAGCTCTCTATGCACCTAATTTTCTAATATTTGTTCGTTCCCCTTTGATGCACTCAACACAAACTCGAAAGTTTCTTAAATCTCGGGGTTCAAAAATTCCATCTAACACAAACTTTTAAATTCTCTGCTCAGAGATATGACCTAAACGCTTGTGTCATAAGATGTCAGAATTCTCACTTAATTTTCGTTTTGTACAACGTGAACTTGTTTGCAATATTATGTTATAGGAACTAACAACATCAAGCATACACAGATTATCAATCAAATAACCGGAACCAACAAATTTGAATTTTGATAGAGACTAACTTTATTATTTCCAAATAAACAAGAAAATCTTGATTTGTCCAAACTAGAAATAGAAATTAAATTTCGTTTAAAGGACAGTGCAACAAAAGTTTCAAACAAATCCAAATAAAACCTCGTTTTTAATTGTAATCTAAAAGTCCATAAAGCCTCCACTGCAACTTTACTGTCGTCGCCTACAAAGATGAATCTTTTAGTATCACTTAGCGATCGGCTCCACAGGTAACCCTGTATAGACATACTTATGTGAGTAGTAGCACCATAATTTACCCACCATGTATCCTTAGGTACGGAAGTTAAATTAATTTCAGAACAAACTTAAGTTAGAAGCATACACTTCTTTAGACGACAGACAGCGTACTTGGAACACTCCTTCTTAATGTGTCCCAGCTTCTTGCAGTAGTAGCAGGCAAATTCCTCATCCTGCTTCTTTTGTTTCTTCTGCTAAGAAGGTCCTTTCGCAGTATCCTTAGCTCTCTTCCTTTTCTTGTTCCGAGAGGTTGATGCCAAGTGAGCACTCTCAGTCTTATCACAATGTTACCTCTCTTCTTCATGTGCATAGTGAGATATAAGCTCATTGAGGAACCATTTGTTCTTGTGAGTATTATAACTCACTTTGAATTGTCCAAAGTGTGCAGGAAGAGATATCAAAACCAAGTACACGAGCAAGTCCTTAGACAGCTCCAACTTAAGGGACTTGAGTTTCAATGCGAAATGAGACATCTCCACGATGTATTCCCCTATGTTTCCTTTGCCCCTATACTTCATCATGACGAGTTTAGTCAAAAGGTTACTCGCCTCCGATTTTTCGTTCTTAGTAAAATATTGCTAAATTTCCTCAAAGAACTTTTTTGCGTTCTCGTTCTCAGTAATAGAGCCCTAAAATGCTTCCGGAATGAAACGTTTCATGATCATCAAACACATTTGGTTAAGCGATTCCACCTCTCAATTTTAACCTCATTGGGGTTTTTCGGAGTAGAAGTGGGTCGATCTGAACGAAGTGCAAGATCCAAATCCATACAACCGAGGACAATATCCACGGTTTGTTTCCATTTCTAAAAGTTCGTCCCGCTCAGCATCGGGATGTTGCTGACTTAGGCATAAACGTTCGTAGCAGTAGTAACATAAACTTTATAGAGAACAAATTAAAGAAAAATAAGACATGCACAAATAATCCAAATTGGGGATCTATCTCAAGATACTTAGCACAACATTAATTCCTAGTCTTTGGACAGAGAAATTAACTGTAAGTGGTGCTTTCAATACAATGATCAAATACTGACAATGAGTTCTGTCAAACAATAGTCTTTCTTTGGACTGACTCTTGTTCACACATTTATCATCGTAGATGCGTTGTTATTTGGCCAATATGTTTTCCTTTGGGCCGAGCATAGTTCGCATAAATGATTCCGCACAAATAATCTTGTATTTTCAGTCAAACTAATCTACACAATAGGGGTTACTTTGACAACATGTTGTTTCAATCAATTTAATTGAAAATACTAGACATCCAAAAGAAATAATCAAAACCAAAGTTTGAATTTATTTTAAACTTTAAATATTTTTTTTTTAATTATTTCACAAAATTGAAACTTGATTCAATGACCGAATGCATCAAGAATAACTAATAATCTTTATATTATGAATCAAAATTCAATTTAGATATTCTCGAATCTTAAATTAATTAAAAAACGACCTCAATTATTTTTAAACTCTAAGGAATTTCACAAAATTCAAACATTCTATTCGAAAAAAATAATTCAAACACCATATGACTATAATATGCACATATCATAATAATTTAACAACGATGACCGCTCTGATACCACTTGTTATCTTTAGAAAGATCATATCTAAAATCGAAACCAAAATTAGATGCAAACGTTCAAAATTAAAATAACCAAAAGCCTAGGATCTACATCATACCAAAATATTAGGATTTACGGATTCGGGTAATATACATGGATCCATTATGAACTATTGTTACTGTTGCGAAATTACTATGACAATCGATCACGTACTGATGAACACAAATGAAGGGGTATGATTTGTGATCTTCCTTAACCAAATCGTCTTATTTCCTCAATGGGACCGTCGTCTTTCTTTTAGATTGGGAGAAGTGAAACTATGTACAATTTGGTATATTAGGGACCATAACCAAAAAGTCTTTATATATTGCTTAATTAGAGTTCCCATAATCTCCTAATTATAACAATATTAGTATCTACTCAATTAGCCCATATTTATCAAATTGTTAATATAATTGAATTAAATATGTTGNTAACCTCCTAAATATTTAGGAAAATTGATTTTCCTAACCGGATCAACCAGCATTAACTCGAGACTGGACATCACAATCACATACTTGTCGTGTGCTACTTTTCTTTAATCAAGTTCAGTTATGCCAAATTCATCAAAAATTGGTAGACCTTTCAGATTTGGACCCCCTCAGAAACTGGGCCGGGCCCTGGCATTCTTAATAGACCACTACCACGTAACAAGACTCAGTCCTATTGTTTGATTGGGCATTCATAGTAATGTAATTTTTAGAAATTTTAACTTAAAACTCTATTAAATCATGTTTTAATGTATTAATTTTTATTTAAATTGTTTTTATTTTTTCATTATCACAAAATTATAAAAAGAAGTGTATGTTCTTATGAATTAACCAATTCCTTTTTTTTGGGTGGCGGGGGGGGGGGGGAGAGGTACATGGCATGGGTGGGGTGGGGGGGGGGGGGGGGGGGGGATATCGAATTAACCAATTCAATAAAATCCTTTCCCATTTGCATATAATATACATTTAGACTACTAACTATATGAACATGCTAATACATCCTCAAAATATAATACTAGGTAGTAACCTAGAATCTCAATCCATAACGAGCCCTAATCGAGTTTATAAATTAGCAACGAAATATAAAGTCACGTAAGCTCGAAAATAAGATAATCTGATTCCCATTCACTACATACATAAACAAACACAAGTGCTGTAAAATTTTCAAATTTCTCAATTTCCGAAGTTTTTTCTCCCACTGAAACTAGGAGAGTGCTTCACCCCTCAAAACACGTTTTGGTTGCCTCCTTGCCTCAGTCCGATAAGTGTATTTTACACGTTTATCTAGATACTAAAATTATGTTTAAACCCCATTTTAATTATGATTGAAGCAAAAGTAAGTGATTTTGGGCATTCAAAGGATCAAAATAAGCAAACCGAGGAATCTACGTACGAGCATGTTAGAAAATTAGAGCATATAATTTAGTACAAAGATCTCCATAGCAAAAATGATGTACTATTAAAATAATAGTTAAACTTAGCGTTCAATGTAAAAATGGATCGTATTTCGGAGTAGTGGATCAAAAGTTATGTGCGTAGGAAGTGAGATCATCGAAGTAGAATAGACCTAATGCGTATTATGATTAAGGTGGGCGCCAACTTATTAGAAATTGCAAGTAGTTGCATGATTTGGCACCAAACTGCTACGCGCCACCCCATTGGCGCATGGATGGCACTACTAGATTACGATGTTATGTTTTGATGAATTATCGTATATTTTTATAATCAACCATGTTAGGCTAAACTTATAGGATTACGATGAAACCTTGTTAATCCTTTGATTTATTGCTCATGTGTGTTTGTTATTAATTTTAAGTCCTACGATGAAACCTTGATTTATTGCACATGTTCAGTTTAAATTTTTGTGTCGGTTGATTGCTTGTTATTAATTTTAAGTCCTATTATCTAGGTAATTTTAGGATTGTTTTGACATGCGTTAAGATCGAGAAGTAATATAGTATGTTTCTAACTTGATTTAAATCGGATTACATTCCCAAAAAAATGGGTTGGATTGTCCAATTATTAAATAAGGAAGACGGTCTAAGCTTAGTTCGAATCATGTTTTCAACAACATATTTTATCAATTTCTTATCAAAATTTACTAAAAATTTAATGTTAATCTACAGGATGTAGTGTTTCAAATATATGTACTCATAACCTTTTTGATCTCTATTGTTCGTACATTTTAGAGGGAAATGGCCGAATTTAGAAACGTATATTTGTGCACATTTTAGTTAATACATATATTTAGATGAAAATTTATTTCAAATAAAATTATAAAGTAAGTTAATTTTTTCCATTTAGTTCTCTCTCTCTTTTTTCGTTTCTTTTATATTGCTGTAAAATAAACAAATCGATTAAGATTACAATTCTCGAACAAATATCTAAAGAAAATTCGTACTAGATATTTCGAAAATATAGCCAAAGTTGCGTTGTACTTTAACTCTAATCAGCCTTGTAATGATATTAATAAAATTATATGTTTTGATTTATCAGAAACTTCGGCGGACACCCCATTTTTTTTTGAGAAAATTAATGAATAAGCACAAACCATAAAAAAATTGCCTAGTAAACCCAACAAAATTAACAAACATATACAAGTATTTCGATCCAAATTGAATGATGAAATATTTATTCAAATGATAATAAAAAAAATTTACAACTTATGCAGTTCTTTTTCTAATTTTTCTTTCAATAGAACAAAAAAAAAAAAAACTCATATATTCATGAATATACATGAGGAGATTTTTGACCTCAACTTTTTAACAACTTATTAAGCTATTCCAAACAAGCCGTAAATCAGCAGGTTCCGCAGGATCCGATGGAGTCGAAAATACGTCGTAAGTAGAAACCCATGTACCCCTCCCAAAGGGATTTGTCAGAGAGAGCATCACTCGATCGTTAAAATTTGGAGGCAATGCTGCCAAATTCTTGACAATAAATGGATGATTCAACAGCATGTTGGCCGTCCATCTCTTCTGGTGTTCCTTTGCCAAGCACATTTTCAAGAAGTGTCGTGCATTGCCAGAAATTTTTTCGGGTATTTTTATATCATCGAAGCAAATCTTCTTAATCAAATCTTTTCTCTGACCCGTCCAAAGGCTTCTTCCCGTCATCATCTCCACGATAATGCAACCAAGAGACCAAATATCAGTGGCTGGGATGTGTAGCCCCGATGCTACTGATTCTGGGGACGCATAGAGTAGAGTTCCTCGGTGATAACTATCACTCCCAGTAGTCAAGATTTCCTCTTCTCCAATTTTCTTGGCTGCACCAAAATCTGCTATCTTGAGATTGTGTACGTCAGTACCATCTTGGCTGGGAAGTACGAGGATATTGGTAGGTTTCATGTCACAATGAACAAACCCTTCTTCGTGAACGTGAGAGAGGCCCTTGAGAAGCATGTAAGAATAACATGCAACTAGAGATTCTGGCATGTTTCCTTTATATTTGTCGATCAAATTGGTGAGGGATCCACCAGATGCGTATTCAAGGAGAAGACTGTAGACATCTTCATTGTTTTCAGTACTTACATCTTCCCCAAAACACTGTACAATTTCCCGGCAACCTCTCAGTTCGTACAGAATTCGCCCCTCCTCCTTCAATGAAGTCGAATCCTCACAAGGGGCGGATTTAACGGCGACGGGGATGGAATCAGAAAGAGGAGAATCGTCCTTTCTTGCTAGATATATGGTTGCATATGAGCCTGCACCAAGAAATTGAGTTTTCTTCCAGTTATCACCCATTTTTGGTATGAAATTGAAACGGAATATAGGAAAAAGTCGGATTTATGATGAGTTTTCTTAACAGTGAAAGCAAGAACTTGAAAGCAAATATATTAGAAAAAATAGGGTTTATAAGACATTGAAGCAAAAGTATATGAGAAATTAATTAGGGTTTAAGATGAATTGTTTGTCCTCTTTATAGGAAATAGCAAGTACATTCTTGGCAGGAATAGGAATCACAGTCATAAAATGACTGAATCAAGGTTGAAATCTGAGTTAATCTCGGATTAGTCTTTCTGTTCTTTACGTTGTTAGCATGCAGATAGTTTCCTAATTCTGTCCCTTTTTTAAATTATTAAAAGATTTGAGAGAAATAAGATTTTGACATTTTCTTTTATTTGTTTATGTAATTTTTATTTATTTTTATTTTGTATTTACATAAAGCCAATCAAAGGCAAGGGATTTTTATGCTTACTTGCAGTAACCTGATAGGACGATTTAGCATTGTCCCTTACGCAAATTTAAATTTAATTAAATTAAGAAAAAGAGATTAATAAAATAGAAATTTATTTTCATTATTTCATAATTAACATTTTACAAGTAAATGGTAATGCATTAATTTTATAAGTTTCCTTATAATATTCCATATTTTAATTTCTTTCGATTTATTTTAAGATCAAAGAAAACTTGAATTTAAGAATTATAGAAAAAATATAGCCAACATTTTCCGATATTATTTACTTTTGAAATCCAAATCTGTTGGGGAGCAATGCCATTTGTACACTTTTTTTGTACATTGTTAACAGTACAAGTGTTGTCAACAATTATTGGGTGAAAAAATTGTTCAATAATGTATTGTCACGTAACAAAATATATAAAATGGTATAAAAAATGTTGTTTATGTAGCATGATTGAATCTGTTGTCACCTTGCTTCCAAATTATTTTTTGGTAGAATGAGCTTTCATTCTAATTAACCATGTAATATGGTACAAATAAAATAATATATTTAGTTCAAGAGAAACTTGGGTGTAATTTGTAATAAACACTTCTGTGGACAGCCAATATGTTTTATAAAATTTTGGGTAAATTGTCATAAACCTCCCAAATTCCAGATACCTCCCACTAGTATTAAAAATTTCAGAAACCTTCCATGAGATTTTTTTAATAAAGCATTATTCCCTTGTTAGTCAAAAGTATATATTTATTTCCTATTTTACACTTAGTTCTTAGGTATTGATAATTTAATTTGAATATATTGTTGAATAATATTTTATTATTCCAGTTTGTATTTTTTTCCCTCATTTCTTAAGATTTTTATTTTTTGTTTAAATACTAACATTTTTTTAATTAGAATAAATATTACGTTATAATGTTTAAATAAGTTATACTTTTATCTCGATTTTTAAGTACTTGTAACAATTATTATAGGAACGAAAATGGGATGAAGTGGCCTCTACCTCATCAAGTATTTTTGGAACCTGGACACGGACAAGGCATTATGATGATAAAAATAATTTTGTAGGGTGGCCATTTTTCCCACATTGACCGAATATGTTTATTTTATTTTGGATAATCGGCACAATTCCACCTTGAATTTTGACTCTACTGTGAAATACCCCGTACCCTTTCATTTGATGTCTCCCTTATGGCTCAATTTTTTGCGGAATACAATTTTTTCTTCCATGTTCTTGATAAAGTTTCGCAAAATGACGAATTTGTCCTCGTCTTTATATAAAACAAAAAGATAAAAATAAAAAATTAATTACAACCATAAAACTTCCATGAAGAATAAGTAGTACAAACTAAAAACAGTGCATCGTCTTTTAGACTGCTGCTAAGAATCAAGAATTAACACATATTTGCATTGAGAGATCCATAAGATCAATAGCACAAACAATACGAATGGTTTTAAAGATTATAACAACAACTCGGCGGATGGATCTTCTGATAACATTGATCCTCAAAGAAGCCCCTTGGATATGGAGTACATGACAATTTTAGTTATAACCTTTACTGCTTTTTCTTGTCATACGCAGCTATATTTTGCGGTTCGCATTCAGGACTAAACAGGCGAACCAGTAAAGCTGTGGTTGCACTAGTCGAGGCAGCACCACAAGCAGCCCACCTAAGGCTTCGAGGAACTGTGATTCTAGGACCTACATACCATCAAGACCAGATGATCAAACTTCTGTGGTGCATAAAGGAAGAAGAAATCAATTCTTGAAATATTAATGCATTCAGCCATATATTTTACGTTAAACATGAAAACAATATTCACGGAGAATCTTAGGCAAGAATCTAGGCATATTTTGCACTTTTGAACAGTTAAATTTATTTGTTTAATCTCTTTAAATATTTTAGCAGGAGGTGAATATTTGAATAAGGTTTGTTTATGTAGGGGAGACTGCTGCAAGAAAAGTTCTACTCCTACCAAGCTATTCTGAGAATCTGAAAGCAATACACAATCCTAATTCATGATTGAACCAGTCAGCAAAGAGACTCATCAATGCCAAAGCCACGTATACAAGTACGATTGTGCTACATGTACATAATGATATGATTGGTTCAAAATTTTATTAACCAAAAACAAAAAAAAAAAAAAACTTCCTCCACTCCTTTTTTGACGGCTTATCTTATGTAAATTATTATGAAACTCTATCATGTACAAGTAGCACTATTCATACAAGTATAACACTTTTGTCATCCATTAACACTGTATTTGACCTATGTTATACTTACAGGCAGACTGTTCCCCTTCAAACAAAGGAACAACAATCATTTCCAAACAACAATAAAACTTGATAGAAATTATTTTGTCCCTGGGGAAATGATCCACAGTAAGCTATTGAATATTCTATTTCTATTTCGAACCTATAGTACAGTGAGAGAGAGTGACAGTCAAGTTTTTGCTTCACTTATCTATTGAAGATTAACACAATATTCTAGTTACAACGCTGCAGCATCAAGAATGTATTCTGCACACAGGTGTTTTAACATGTATGTTAATATTTATACATATTTCTCGTTGCTTTCTTTTTCTTATCAATGTAGCACCCTTCCTAAATCATAAAACTTTCTACTCTGTATACTATCATTTGACACTTTCTAATTTCACTTCAGGTTTCAAGTGTGATTAGGGAGAATGAAATTTCTTCTTGTTATAGAACTGCTATTTCCATAACTATATTTTGGAAGGTTTGATGCATGCATTCCCCTATCTATTGATGTTCTTAACTATAGGAAAAAATAAAAAATTAACCATACGAAATTAGTGTCATCGTAGTGATGGAAGGAAGTTTTTATACCATTGTATCAAATGATAAATTGTCCAGTGCTAGAGAAACTTAGTCCAGATTGATAATATCATGCCATCTCTTTATAAACAGATACACGTCACATTAGTATCTTTATAAACTTTGATACCCTGTATTGATCAAGCTAAAATCTACCATTTATACACTTCTGTTCTCACAAGTGTGTGCAATTGGAAGCTAATTAATGTATGTAAGTTTTCTGCTAACCAAAGCTTTTAGCAATAAGAATATTAAAAGAAATGAAGAAAATTACAAACGGGAAAATAGAATTGGTACTCAAACTTTCTCCCAATTGTGTGCAGAACTCAAGAAACAAGCACAATAGGAGGGCATAAAAGAGGGCAGAAAGGGAAAATTCAAGAGATGACAGTACAAAACATACCGTAATGCAAGCGGCAGAGGATCCAAAATCCTAATGCCCCTCCAACGCTAAAAATGCCAGCAGTTTGCCTGGTCAATCTGGAGCAAGGTTTTGCATCTGACCTCATAAGTTCCCCATCCGAAAATCCAAGCATGCGCCTTAATGCCATTTTGCTGTCCCCTTCTAAATATTCAATTTTTCCCACCAAAGCCACTTCAAAGGCTTAGAATATTAATTGTAAAAGAGGTACTCTTAATTTGCTAAACATCGCACATAAGGATGAAGTTCATTCATATAAAAGAGAAGGCTTGATTTAGCTATAAAATCATTTCTTAATTTTAAGATATAATAGTGGCTGTAAAACAATAACCTTCAATACCTTTTTGGTTCTGATATGTTATAATAGTTATTGGCTTAACAAATTTTTGATTAATCAGTAGTTAGTAATTGCAAATATGGAACATTCCATTTTTTATCATTTTGTACGCATCACAGAATTTGTATATTGGATTGCAGCATTCTGTTATGACAGCTGGCATCTTCCTAGAGGTTTAATGATCTGTTTTGTAGCTATATATATATATATTTCTGTACAGACGAATAATAAGATAACAACTCGAGGCCCCAATTTCAGCTCCATGGGAGGTCAGTCATACTGCAAAAATGTTATCACCTCTTCGACCCAAACTTCTCTGGTTTCAGCAACAAGTAACCCACAGTTCAGACCCTCCAAGGAGCCAAGGATGCTAACCAAATGACAACAATACTAACAAAATTGTTATGCATAAATATTTCATGTCTAAATATTTCCCATGTTGGCTCTACTTCATTTGTTAGCCTAATTCACCTAGAGTTTGTACTTGATCAAACTTATTGCATGTCCCAAAAATTATCAAAAATCTTACTAGTGCTAGCCAATTTGCAAAAGACAACGAAGTATTCTTTGAATTTCAATGTTTGAAAAAGGCATAATCATGCACTGAAGCGTTTTTTCTCCATGTGGTGAGGTGGAAGCCTCAAGATAGAACAAAAAAAAAAAAAAAGTTAAAAGAATATAAAGGTACAAAAGTAAGTAAATTACATACCATAACCCTTTAAAAAAAATCCATAATAAAACTAATTTACAAAATTAAAAGTCAAACATAAATAGATGAAGAAAATAGAAAATAATAAATTCTCAAATTAGTAATCATGGAACAAAATTACAACCTATTACTAAATGTGGAGACAACTAAAAAAATTTCTTATATCAGCATTACTAATATGACCTTTAAGGAGTCGTCATCATCATCATTATAAGTTTCTTTTCATTCTTTGTCGACATCCTCCAATTTCAATAGTGTATTCTCCTTCCCATTTCCTAGTTGATTGTCACGTGGCCAATAATAGGAGCCTCGTGTTAAGGGATAGAATCCCACATCAATAAAGATGAAAACATAGATAATCTATAAGAATTTGGGCTACTTCTCTTAATAAAGTTGACATTTTAAGATGAAATTTCAAATTTTAACATGGTATCAGAGCCCGTTAAGCTCCAACGAACAATTCGATTCGATTAAGATTCAAAAAATTTGAGCATACGGATTTCAAGATTGGTATGCTCATACGAGTCATCATCTTGCGAAGACATGTTAAGGGATAAAATCCAGCATCAAATAAAAATGTAGACATAGACCAATTTATAAGAGTTTGGATTACTCCTTTTAGTAAATTTGACATTTTAAGATGGAACATCAAATCTTAACATGGTATCAAAGTCCGTTAAGCTCCAACGAGCAATTCGATCTGATTAAAACTCAAAAAATTTGAGCACACGAATTTCAAGATTAATCCGCTCAAACGAGCTACCATCTTTGGGGGGGCATGTTAAGGAATAAAATCTCACATCGAATGAAAATGAAAATATAGATCAATTTATAAGAGTTTGTGATACTCCTCTTAATAAGATTGACCTATTAAGATGGACCTCAAATATTAATAGCTCATTGGAAGAGGCGTAACAAGTCTAATGACTTGAAGCTCAAAGAAACAGCCCATTGTCTTGCGATCGAGCACCGAAGCACACTATCGTACTCTTGCAAATGCCACCTATGAGTTACTCTAATTATAATCTTTACTTTGTGAGCTTCGCATTGCTCAGTCCAAAATTCATATCACATGGTGTGATAATTTAAGCAAGGATGCCCTCAGTGCTAACCCTGCCCTACACTCCCGCACATATAACATATGAAGAATGAATAAGGAATGGTTAAAAGTCAATAACTTAACATTAAGCTGATCGATACCAGCAACTAAGGATAATAAAACTTTGCTGTGCATGTACGGGACTAGACTCAAATTTCAGCATAAGTAATGCATCAGCCCTCTTTGTAACTAAATCGAATTCAAAAGCCCAAAACAGTGTGGCCTTGGAGCCAGGGGCGGAGCCAAGAATTAACGCTACGGGGGGCAAAAATTTTTAAAAGAATAAGATTTATATATAGCTAAAAAAATTGTATTATAACGTTACCTATTACAATTGTACCCGACAATGTTTTATAGCATAAAATTCATCTATAATATAATCTAGATCTAAATAAATACTAAATTCTCGTTCAATGTTTAGTGT
>CAIGRP010018977.1:0-53751 GCA_903798385.1 Fraxinus cuspidata
GGTTTTCTTTATAAATTTTTAACTTATTTTCAAAAACGCGTTTTCGAAAATGGGAAAGAGAACGAGTTTTCACTGTTTTGGAAAATCGAAAACAGAAAACGATTTGAAAATGGTAAAGAGAACAGGCCATTAGTTTCCTAATTTCATGCAAACTCTATTTGGTAACAAGATTTTGGACATCTATATGTTAGCTCATGTTTGAGCCATATTAAAATTTTCATTTTCATTCTTTTACTTATTTTCAACTACACATTTTTCAATAAAATAATATTTTTTATCACATTGAATTTTTCCTTCTTTTTTAACTATACATTCTCCATCAATCTACCATTCCAAAATACACTCTTTCAAAATAATGTGACTCAAACACACCCGTACTCTAATCTGTCTAGTTCAAGCTCTAACCTCCATTAGACCAAAAAATCACAAATTTTAAACAAATTGGAGGCTATCAAGATCAAGGCGAATTACAAAAGATTATTGAAGAATATTAATCTATTTTCAAGATTCAAGTCAAAAAAGTGAATTTTTCCACTTTCTTCCATATATCTTCTTTTCGCGTGATTTTTTTTTTTTCAAATTTCTTGTATAATTTAATCAGTAGAATGATATGCTAGTTTTTCTATTGTATTAGATGAATGATAAACCATTTTGCATATTTGTTTTAATTCAAAACTAATAGCTTAATATTTCTTGATGTTCTTGATTGATTTTGCATTCTCATTGCATTATTTGATTGTTTGGTCATCAATTAGATAATTAGTTACTTATTGTAGTGTTGAAAGACTCGCAATAAGTCTAAAATGCGACAAAATTAACGTATGTAGATATGATAAGGAATAATCTTTATTACATATGCAATCACATAGATAAACTACAATTTAATGCATTCTAATCATATGAATTTAGATTAGGAATATAATTGGATCGTGATTAGAATATACTTAATTTGTTTTGAAAAAGAGAATTAAATACACTAGCTTTATTGATTTTCACGAATGCATTAAGTTGAATAGATTACGAATCAAGAATAAAAATAAATGTCTATAGGGGAATTCGAAATACAATACATTCATTCACATATTTGACAAAACATATTTATTACTTTCTTTGTTTAGAATTAGTATAAATAACAATAAAATCGCCCATTTTGTTTCACGAACATCGAATTTAGTAATAACTAGCGAACTAGAATTAAACATTATTTCTCGTGGGACGATAATTCACAGGTCACTTTATTATTTATCAATGATCACGTCGAATTTCAACTCATGAACCCTTTTGCAATTTGTAATAAATGTCAAATCTGTCAGCTAGACTCTAATTGTTAATCAAAATACTTAAAACTAAAAGAAGATGCCCTCAATTTGTCTAGCATGTGAGGCTAAGCCGCTAAGCATTAAGAAAAATGTTAAAATTCCTTTTTTTAAGTAATTTTTTTTTGTCTTTAGAGCATATTTGAATAACATTTTTTTTTTCATTTTATGAATTGTGTGAGCTTAAATTTGTATAGAAATAATATCTTTCGGTACGTGTCTAGCTATAGCTCTCCTCCCTAATTGCATGTTCAACAACTACAACCTTAATTTGATGTGTCAGATACACACTTTAATTTTTGAAAGATAGTTCGCTAGATTAGTTAAAATGAGGACCAACAATCTAAAATAAAGAACTTCTTGAATATGCTCTTATTGTTAATTAATCATTTAATCTAGATCCCATAAGTGAGTCAAAAATGTGTTTGATACATTGCATCAAAAAGAGTTAAGGTTTGTCAGTAAGAAATTACAGAACTTCAGAAAATCGCGTTTGACAAAATAAATAACTTAAAATTCAGACATGCTCACTCTAGATGGAATGTTTTATTAATGATGAAATTAAAACATAATACAGATGGCTTGGCCTGAAGTCCAGCCAATGTAAAAGCTAAACAATTGCACTTAATGCGACCTAACCATACTCCTTGTGATCAAACACTTCCTGAACTAGCCTCTACATATGAGCTAGAGAGCAGAGAGGATCATCAACTACTTGGTCTAATATTTTTTAGTATATTCCTCTCAAGAGTACTGACGAAACCCTAACAAGTTGAACTAAGGCCGTGAAAGGTGTATGCAGGGTAGAGTGGGATGGTGTACATAAGATAAGTGAAAACATCAATGGTGGGTGAATTTAAATGTTATTTCTACTAAAAAATTTGAATTATGCTACATGTACAACATTGATTTACAACATCATATTTGGTATCATCATATCCATCCATTTTTAAAAACTGTTTTCTACATTACATGCTATGATTTTGACAATACATGGTTGTCAACCAATGTTGTACACTTGTATTTATTCAAAAAATTTAGCAGGGTAGAGTGGGAGGGTGTACATAAGTGAAAACATCAGTAGTGGGTGAATTTAAATGCTAATTCTGCCAAGAATTTTAGCAGATATCGTTATATATTTATTTAACGGCTAGTAATGGGGTGAATTTAAATGCTAATTCTGCCAAGAATTTTAGCAGATATCGTTATATATTTATTTAACGGCTAGTAATGGTATCTTCATACAATAAAAATTCAGAATCTGCATAGATATGATGAACATGACAGCAGCAAAAGTATGCTGCCCGCTTTTAAATTGAAAATGACAAAATTGGAATCCTTTAAAATAAGAAACACATATATAAGGATTTTGCTATTTGTATATCGAGATGTCAACCCTTTCACAATAGGGGGGCCACGCCCAATAAAAAAAATCGTGAACCCCCCTATTGTGAGGGGGGTGTACACCGGGTACACAGCAAAATTTCATATATGAGAGAGAGAGAGAGTTGATAACTATGGGGCACTGAGCAAAATCCGCAAGTTGTCTGCAAGAGGGAGGTTTCAAGAAGGAGGCTTCAATGCGCAGACACGGCATCTCCGTGCCCCTCGTATGTATACATACATGTTTAATTTTTAATACACCATCTCTCTCTCTCTCTCTCTCTCTCACCGTGTGTACATCCAACATGCAGTGAGTGCAGATGCAGAGGGTGCGTTGTTTGTGGGGTGCTGGTTGCAGTAATTGCTTAATTTGCATGGGAGTGCGTTCTGTACCAAAGAGAGAGAGACCATATATTTTGGCTTTAGCGTCTTCATTTACCACTGTATATTACTCTCTCTATCCGTCTGACGCAATGGAAGTGTGGACCTAAGATTTTTATAGAGGGGAATGTGACCCCAAAATATACTCGTATTTTGCATGTGTTAAATATAATTACTAAGCCATGTCGGTAAGGATTAAAATTTAGATTTTAATTTAAATTAAATTCAACAATTAATTTAACTCATATATTATATGGAATTCACAACTTTTCAAATACGTTTTATCAACTTTTATCAAAATCTACTAAAAATTTAACTTTAATCTTCACCACATATAGGCTAAAGCTCATTATTGGATACCTATAGATTGGCCCATATTGTAACCTAGACTCATAAGTTCAGTACCCTCGATGCTAGTGAGTAAAATATGTGATATTTTAACCCTGAATGGTAGCTCAGTTGGTCATATTTGGGTTTGCTCCCCAATTATCACCAGTTCGAGTCTTTCCAGTGCCACCGGAGATTTCCCAAGTCATTAACTTCAAGGTCCAATGAGATTAGTCGAGGTGCGCGCAAGCTGATCCGGACACCCAATGTTATAAAAAAGAAAAATGTGTTATATTTTTCTAGATTCCTTCATTGATCATATATTGTATTTACTATATACATTCATGTATTTAAGAGTCATGTTTATTGAGGTTTATGTAAAAGCTTCTTTCACCATAAATTGCCATGTACCTCATCACTTTTGACAGGGAAGAGAGAGGTTTAATAGGTACTTTTGCTTCACTTACCGTTCCTAAAATTGATACCTACGGTGTTTTGAATCAAATGAGCAGTGATTTTGAGATGAACGAGGAAGACCTTGGGGATTGAGTTCATGTTAAAGAATGATATCCAAATAGTAAAGACTCTTCGTTAAGATTTTTGAAATTAATACCTCGGATCAAGTTTCAAATGAAACGAGCCATGATTACGAGATGAAAGATGAAGGCTTAGAGATGTTTCGCTTGCAGATTATTTCTAGATACGTTTTCTGATTTCAAATGAGGATTGAAATTAAATTGTTCTTGATTATATTGTGGTTTATTTAAACTTGTAGACAAAAATTGTTTGCTGTTGAAGATATTCAATTTACAAAATATTGGTTAAAGCATATTAATTTGAATATGTGACAAAGGAACATTTGAGTAACGCTTAAAATAAATTTTTTTAAGTAATTATTTGAACAGCATATAATTAAAAAATCGAGAAAACATGCTTTTAAAAAGGACAAAGGAAAAAAGAAAATATGAATGGAGTAAATAATAGTAGAGGACCTCCCATGTTCATTGATTTCTCTCCTGAACATCATTAAAGACAAGCACGAAATTTAGGAGTGTAACATTTATTACAAACAAAAATTGCCCTTTTTTTTTAAACCCACCTCCCCCTACCCCCGCGGGGTTTCTTTCATATCAGTTTACCTGCATACGGGTAAATGTTCATTTTTGGAGCTGAATTTCCCGGCTTCTTCACCGTGTCATCCGACTAGAAACATCCATGGGACCCACTATCTTCATTGCTATGTAGATCGTCATGTCCCATTTTCTTTACCCTATAGAACCCCGACCCCATACCTCGTTTTTTCCTTCTCTTCTAGTTAAAAATAAGTTATTACCGGAAAAACTATGTTCTTAGAGTTCATTGAGTTCCTGGTTCTCCAATCGATTGTTCAGCAATACCAAAAAGACTGAGATGTATTACTTGGCCATGTTCGACTTAAGTAGAGTGCTCAATTAGATGATAAAGATTGGAGCATTTTAGGTATAATATGTTATTTGACCATGCTCGCAAGTCCATTTTAGACTAACACTTTGTTTGGTAGGGATTAAAATCAAATTTTTAATGAATTTTGATAAAAATTCATCAAATGTGTAGTTGAAAAATTGTAGAACCCATGAAATGTATTATTAAAATTCATTTTTTATTTTCATTTAGATTAAAATTATAATTTTTACTAAACATGGACCAAATTTCCCAAAGTTCATTGAGCATGATTTCTTTAGTTCAATAGACTTCTATGACCCTGTCTATATATCAAGGAAAATCGGTATAATTTGTCAAACATTATGCTCAATTGACTTAAATCAATCTTAAATTATTATTTTTTAATACATTAACATCACAACCTTGCAAGAACGCACACACATATTGAGATGTCTCTACACATACACAGTACAAATTTGACAGACATACTTCAACGGACGTTTGTTCGAAATTAAAAAGATGCCATGTTTTTTTTAGACAGGACAAACTATAAAATAAATGCGACAATATGACATTTCACATCCACTCAATCCCTCTTTAAGATTTAGCATCTATTTGGTAGAAATTAAAATTAATTTTTTAATAAATTTTGATAAAAGCCGATGAAATATATGGTCGAAAAGTTATTGATCCATAAAATGTGCGATTAAAATTAATTGTTAACTTTGACTTGAGAATGTAATGGAATTTTAGTCCAAACCAAACAGAGGCTCAGTTTGGAGCCTAAAGTTCAATGTATGAAGAAACACATATGTCCATGTTTGATTCTCATTTTTTGGGTAAAATGTATTATGGAATAGTAATTTTTCAAGAATGTTTGATTAAAAAATAAAGAAAAGTTTCTGAAATATGTGTATAATTACTTTATGGGAGAATGTGAGGTTGAAAATGAGTTTTTAAAAAAAGTATATTCTTTAAAAAATGGAGCTCAAACAGGAATATATCATGCTCATAAAGCAACAAGATCCTTAACAAAGACTAAATCATATTAATTTTGATATTTTCTCCCGATTTTAACATTTTCTACTGACATCGATCATATCTTAGTAATAAAGTTCCCTTTACAGACCCAAGATGTGCACCAACCATAAATCGTGATTCCTTTATATTTTACCTCCAGTGGCTACTACTTCCCCTTGTACGTTCGAACATATATATATATGATAGCGAACCGACGGACGAAGCTTAAATGTCTTGCAAGGTGATGCAACTATCATATGCAGCATGGAGTTAAAAAGAGAGGAGCAAGTTTATTAACTAAGGGGCCATCGAAAACAACATATGATAAACTGTTTTCAGCAACATCGACATCAACACTCTTAATTAAAGATGTTGCAAAGGGCCTTTCAATTTTGGCTGTTCTACCATAAATTTGAAACTGTCACTTGTTTCTTTTCTGAGATACCTTTTGTTCACAGAGACAAACAATAAGTAACCTCTTTCTAATGTGCTTGTAAATTTATTTTATTATTCTGCAAATTCTAAGGTATCAACAAACAACTTTGGAAATTACATGTCCATGTTTAATGTGTTAGTTAAACTAACAAAAGACAAATAAAACATGTAAAAATGTTCAAACCTAGAATATTAATTATTTCTTCACTTTTAGGTGGTCCAAATTCATATGTATTTGGTCCTGTGAAAAAAATTTCTTGATGCATTAAAAAGACAGCCTCTCTAACCGTGAAAAGTAGCAAGTGTTGTCCACTAAGGTTCCTTGACTCAACTCTAATGGCTTAGCTCTAGGAGTCAGTAGTTGTAAATTGGATCCCTTCTTTACCTAGAACGGGTGCGATGCCTGAGGTTTCTAAGATTTTTTTATATGATCATCGTTTGGAAATAACGACCTGGAAACAGAAGCTGAGACCACCTGGCCTTTGCAACTCCATTTTAGGACGCACAGGGATAGGGACGAAGTCCACGGGGGCTGACTTGCCAGGAGGAAGATAGAAGGGGGTTTCCTGGAGTTATTGAAGTTAATCATCAAATTATGCTACTATTATATAGTGAAAAATGATGCCTTTTTTCAAAATTTCTAAATACACACTTTTGACAAACTCAGGTAAAAAGTAGCTTTTAAGCACACGCGAATATGATAAAACAAACCTATCTAAGGAGTACTTGAACCCCAAGAGTCATGTATTAGAGCCTATAAGCATTTTCCTTTCAATATTTTTAAAATGTCAGATATTATTGCCAAAAATTCTTTAAGTCATGACAAATTAAATATGTTGAATTAATATTGCAAGTGATGGGAGGTTTGATATACTAATTTTTTTTTCCCTATTTACCTTTATATTTCTACTTGGCGTATGTTACAATGAATGGATAATATTTTTGGAATGCGCTTAAGTATATGATTCTTGGAATAATTTTAAAATTTTACTAAAAAAAAAAAAGAAAAGAAAAAAAGAAACTGATTCATGAAAACATTAATTTTGAACCTAGGGAGGTAAAAATTGAGCTATTTAATTCAAACATTAATGTGTGTAGTTGCTTTCAATCCTCCATTATGTATCTTAATATTAAATTAAGCGTTTCTTCTTGATGATGTTGACTAGTGAGGAAGTGGTTGGCAACATGTAATTTAAAGCTCCCAGGGTAGGCTCTACGGGTTAGCAAGGTCCGATCTGGTCTAGATTTTTGTTCTAGCTTAAGAAGTAGAATAAATTAGGGAAGACGAGTTCCTTGTATTTAAATCTTTTTATTATAAAATTTTATTGTCCATTTTAAATTTTAAAAAAAATCAAAATGAAGTAAATCAGTGTAATTCAAGAGTCCATTGTTATTTCCAACAGTGGATTTATTTTTCCACTTTGAATCTCTCACTCCTATTATTAATTTCTATCACTCCACTCCAAGTGTAGCTAGTTCAGCTTCAACCATGAGATTTTCGACTCTGACTTGACCTAATTGGGATTTTCCAATTCCGAGAAAATTTTACCAATCTATGGTAGGTTCCTCTAGAGGATCAGTATCTAAACTCAATCTAGTTTTTCCTCTTCAACTATCAAATAACAGAACTATCTTAACTAATTTGGATCCTATGAAAATAAGATTTCGCTGTTTTAACTCTTTTCATAGGTAACAAAGTATATTATATTATAAGTAAGTAATAATCACTGTGTTTCGTTAGCACAAACTAGAGCCAAAGAAAAAATTCAATAACAGTATAATACTATAATTACTAAATCTTCTAAAATTTTCCGATCTCCAAATTCAACACAATCAAGTGCTTGACTCTGTATCAGTTAATATCCATATGATACTAAGAGAAGAAAAACACTTCAATTCCAGAAATTTAAAATAAAAATGATGAAAATCACATGTACGTACCCGGCAGCAGTAATATAAACTTGCTGGTGTGTTAAAGGGAAACATCTTCAAACGACAAGGGCCCTACAACATGTTGCCATGTAAATTAAACAATTTATTTTGGTTGACTTCGAAAATTTTATGAACAAGACATAATCTCAATTTTTTTTGCTAAACATGGAATCAAATGCAAGACAAGTAGGGACCAAAAGATGTTATAGCTTGCATTTATGATAGATATTAACATATTCAATTGTGATCACTTCAATTTTGGCACCATAATAAGGGACCTCTCTGTGGTTCAGCCAAATAGAGGGATACTTTATGAACATAGAAGGGATGGATGCAAAGAATCCAGCCAAATTATCTTAAAGCAACGTTCCTGTGTTATACAAGAGCACATACTTATGTCACATTTGATTGGTTAGTATTGAACAACACAACTACAAAAAATTTCATGTCTCCCTTTCTTAATTTGTTTTATCACGTACTCAAAATGGTTCTCACAATAGACAAGATTTAGCTTCTTCACTAATATTGTAATTATATAGTCCGGTTCGCCAAACTAGCCATTATGGCACATCGCTGTAAAGTGGATTCGATAATCATGAACAGTATTAAAGAAGAAGGGAAAAAAAAGTTATAGCCATAATACTGTCCAATGCAGTCTAGTATTACGAACCAAGCATTTCCTTAATGTTTAAGTAGCATAAGCTAAATATTCGCTGCCAAACACTTCCTATGTACAATATTGATTTCTCGTATAAAAACCTGGGGCATTAACAAGGAAAATTGTCATCAGAAAAATAAACAAGAAAAGGGCACAAAAGTTTTTATCTTACCAAGTATAAACTTATCCCTTGAGGGATCCTAATACTGCTGAAACAATATGCAAAGATCCAGTGACGACAATAATTCCAAATTCTCCAGATTTTTCCCTCAAGATCTCATTTCCTGCTCTCATTAGAGGAACTAGTGATCCTTCAGCAAATAAAATGGTTTCACTTTCCATTTTTGCTGCGGATTGAGTCACTTTATCCTTGAAGAATTCAGAATCTACAATTCCACAATCCAGTATATCATTATTTGTCTCTCTAGAAGCTTGAATCCAAGAATCTTTTAATGAGGATGCTGAAGTTGATCGAGATTTGCCTCCAGCTATAACAATTTCCGTAAAAAATACAGCCTCCAAACATCCAACTGCTAAAGAAAACACATTGTAATTGGGGTAGCAATTGTAAGTGTGAGAAAACCAGGTACAAGAAAACATCATGACTAAGAGAAAATACAATAAGCCCTGAGGAGAAGTTTTCAAATCGTAACTAAAGACTCCCTTTGCCAACATAATCGACAATTGGTACATGAAACAATATTAAGCCCCTGTTTGAGCCAAATTCTAATTTTCATTCTCATTCTACTACTTATTTTCAACCACACATTTTTCAATAAAATAATATTTTCCTTCGTATCAATAATTTTTCCTTCTTTTTCAACCACACATTTTACATCAATCTACTATTCCAAAATACATTCTTCCAAAATAATGTGGCTCAAACACACCCTAAATATGAACAGGTAAAATATAACAAAACACAGAATAACGTTACTTCCAAAGCATAATTTCGTTCTAAAATATTGAAATGTCAAGGATGCTTGATACGCAGCAGCTTCTTCTGGACATTTTGCACGATACTTCCCCAGATTAGGTTTTTGTTTATCTTTTACTGTTTCTAATTTCTATTAATTACTGCATAGTAAATGAACCATATAGGTATTTAGGCCCTAGCTTTTTGCCTTTTGGCATCCATATAGTTAGTCCAGTGAGTATATACATTAACAGAAACTATATGATTATATGTATCTATGTTTAGAGGTACATAGAAAAGCAAAGAAAATTAAAAAAAGAACTAGTTCAATAGTGGTGGAGAAAGCAATTTCTATTCTTTGAATGTTTCTTAACCTTTTTTCTTCATTTTCTAGACAAAGGTGCATTGGCGATCCCCAGCCACCTGGATGGTGGACCAAGGCCATTATCAATTTAATGCCTGCACGTAAAATTTTCAAATAAAGATCCCACAGACCCCATGGATGGAGCCAGAATTAGGTAAAGTTAAAAATTAGTTAAATGCATATTCATACTTCTAAATTTACAAATACTTGCAGTGCTACAAAGCATACAAAGTCAAAAGATGGTAAACCTGAAAGTAGTTCTCTTGCAAAACATATATGATCTTTGTCACTCGCCATGGCAACTACAAGAACCAATCTTGCCCCAGGATATGTCATCTTGATTGTATTAGTTAAAGCTCGGGCAGATTCCTTGGTATGTGCTGAAAAGTGAGAACACAAACGTCATAATAATGACAAGCCCAAGAGCTCGTGGCAGAGGAACCAAATTAAGATAAAAAATACATGATTGAATTTATTTTCCTTTTCTGGCGTTAGAATCATAGAATGGTTGCATGTGTCTCTGTGGTGCATGATGATGAGGTAGCCAACTATTTAAATTGATTGAAAATAAAAGATAACTTGTCCTTTTCTTACTTTTTAGTATTAAAAAAAAAATGTAACTTATTTTAAAGTTACCTTATTTTCAACATAAATAACTTATTTATTTCTAAATTTTACCATTAAAGAAAATTATTTTATTATAGAAAGTAAACTTTTAAAGCTTAGCAAGACACGCTCTCCATAATATGGGCATGCAAAAAAATATACAGAACATCGGGTCTCTTAACACTTCCATTTATTGCCATATACGTATGGAAAACTGATGATCGGGACATTAATAAGATTACAATCCAACCTCCATCAAGAAGTATAGTTGACCCGCATAGTCCTAGCATCTCAGCTTCCTTAGATGTTAGAAATTGACTTCTCCCAAGCAAAAATGTGGATTCTAGACCAGCACGAACTGAGTTATCGGATAATCTCCATCCTGAAATAGAATGAAATTACCAGAAGTCGTGGAAGGGATGAAATCCAATCAATGAGGAAACTATAGATAGATATAAGATGAATTTTCAAACATCCACCGGGACTTCTTACGCAGTCGAGGGAAGCATGTAAATTGTCCATTAAACAGTAGAGTTGCTAGAAATGTTTCCAGTGGAATCATTTTAAACATTTATTTCATCGAGTTCGATTACAACCAGTTTTTCAATCATCTTCTATTAAGAACTAGATGCTCAAACAACTACCTACCTTGGACTTTCAGAATTAGCCAAGTCAATTGTAAAATTTTGCAAATTCTTTTTCAATTGACCCACAGGCAACCAGATGCCATCCCACTGACAGTTGAGAGATGAACCCAGATCCAAAATGAGAAGAAAATTGGTGGGACCGATTATAACAGCTAAAGACGCAAGAGATCAATATCCATTAAGGTACACAATGCTTGAACAAGCTAAAAGGTGAAGAGGTAGTAATCTAAAATCTGATTTAAACTCCAATGACTGCCTATTGTTGAACGTTTTCAATTTTTTATTCATGCATGATCTGGCATGGTCAAACCACTCATGAACTCGGAAGGGAAGGCAAACTATCCTGAAAAATCTTACTTGTTTCCAATGACACTGGTTGGGGGCCTTCTCTGAGACTAAATCAACGTCTGATACATCTATACTACATGCCTTGATTCTCCTCCTCCCACTTTTATCAGAAGATATTCCAATTTCAGTGAATTGAGAGGCCTTTGATGGGCCATCAAAGTCCAAAAAGCTATGAGATCTCCTTCTCCGATGGAAGAGACAACATTCGAAATGAAAGAAAAACTTTAAGACAAATACCATGCTGAGGAGAACTTATGTGCATTAGTCTTCACTTTCCTCACCTTTATGACGAAGGCAAAGAGCCGCGCAAGTAGCTGTTGTGGCATTTTGAAGTTGGTGAGGTCCAAGTATGCGCAATTTCACACCAAACAGCTCGATGAACTGCAACGTATGTGAAAAAACTATCAAAAATAGTAATTTTAATGACAAGGAGTTTGTTTAGCTAAGCTTAAGAAGTTCATTTATAAGTAAAATAAGTAAGTTCTGACATTTAAAAAAATGTTCTAACATAAATAATTTTTTTAATGTAAAAGTTGAAAATATGTTACAAATTTTGATAGTAAAGTAAGAGTTACTTTAAAAATAAGTAACTTTGTAAACAAAAAGTTACTCAAAAGTAGACTACTTTTTTCTAAGCTTAGCCAAACATTCTCAAGATACCAAAGCAAATTGGCATGCATAAAAGATTTAAGAAATCCAATGGCATAACATGAATTAGTACCACAGAAAGATCCCTCTCAATCCTGAGCAGTATGTCACATAATTGGTAAGGTTTCTGACATGTTTTGGTAAAGCCTTTGAGGATACTTCTATTTCCAGGATCAGATGCTGATACTACAGGTGAAGACATAGAGGAAGCTTTATCACGAAGAATGCTCTCAATATGTGGAAGGAAAGGCCCACCTAAGACAACCTGAAAAGTTTAAACAGTTAACCAAGTTTAAACAGTTAACCACAGTTGTAAAGAGTCACCCGGAAACAAATTACTAAGAATTAGAAAACACTGTCCAGTATAAAGCAACCAAAAGAAAGTCAAGAAAGTAAAGGCAGATCAGAATATACAACCCTATTAATAGTACAACTGTGAGTGAGGAAAAAGGAAAACACTCTCGTATTTTAGGAGATGAGAAAAGATTCCTAATTAGTGTAACTAAGGAAAGAACTAAATATGGTACAAATAATCAAATCAGCCAATCAAGATCACACTTGGATTCCTACACTCCCCCTCAAATTGGATAGTAAATGTTGACCATCTCCAACTTCCAAATGAAATCGTCGAAACTTTGTTGGGTAGTCATTTGGTAAATACATCTGCAATTTGCTCTTTAGTAGGAACATAGGTCATGCAAAATTCCGAGTTCAACTTTTTCTTTGATGAAGTGCCTGTCCACTTCTATATATTTGGTCCGATCATGTTGAATAGGATTAAGAGAAATGCTTATGGCAGCTTTGTTATCACAATAGAGCTTGATTTGAAGGTTTATTGTGACTTATAATTCTTTCAAGAGTTTCTTTAACCACGATCCTTTGCATATCTCTTGTGCCACCGCTCTAAACTCAGCTTCAGCAATGCTTCTAGCCACTACATTTTGCTCTTTTCTCCTCCAAATTACTAAGTTACCCCATACAAAGGTACAATAACCAGTAGTTGATCTTCTATCATCCATTGAAACCTGTCCAATCTGCATCCATGAAAATTTCTACTTTCCTGTTTTCATTCTTCTTAAAGAATAATCATTTTCCAAGTGAGCCATTAAGATATCTGAGGATTTTGTATACTGATTCCATATGACTTTGTTTTGGAGATTGCATATGCTTGCTTACCATACTTAACACGAAAGCATTATCAGGTCTAGTGTGAGATAGATAGATCAACTTTCCGACAAGTCTTTGATATATGTCTGAACTGGATTTCCAATATCTTCTATTTTCTTTCCTACATCAATAGGTGATACATCAGGTTTACATCCAAGCATGCCTGATTCTGTTAGAAGACATGAATACACTTTCGTTGTGAAACACCGATACCCCTTTTTGTTCTCGCTACTTCCAATTCTAAGAAGTACTGCATGTGTCCCAGATCTTTACTTCAAAAAAAAGTACTGCATGATTTCTTGAGTTTACAAACTCGATTCCCCTCATCTCTTTTACAAAACCCTGATGGTAGAGTCATGATGACTTCTTCTTCCAGTTCCCCATTAAAGAATGCATTTTTAATGTCCAACTGTTGCAGAGGCCAATCCAAGTTAGCTGCTAAAGACAGAAGAACCCTGATTGTGTTTAACTTGGCTATTGGTGCAAATGTCCCTCTGTAGTTAATACCATAGATTTGCGTGTATCCTTTTGCAACAAGACGAGCTTTATATCATTCTAATGTTTCATCAACTTTATATTTCACATTGAAAACCCATTTGCATCCTATAGGTTTCTTTCCTCTCAGTAGATCCATCACTTCTCAGGTCTCATTTTTTTTTCCAATGCCTGCATTTCCTCCATCACTGCTTCTCTCCATCTGGAAATTTTCAAAGTCTCCTGTATACTCCTTGATATTTTAGTATTGTCAAGATTAGATGTAAAATTACGAAATCCTGTAGATAGAGTGTTATAAGATATGAATTTTGAAATAGGGTGAAGAGTGCATGACCAAGTTTGTTTTCTGAGTGCAATAGGTAGGTTGATATCTAGAGATTCTGACTCATGGGAATTTGAAGCTATCATCGGTTTCGATTCTCTTTCTACTTTGATTTTGGCTTTCTTGAGTACACTAACATCTCCCTGTCATTTTGATCTCCTATGTCTCCCCCTGAGTTCAGATTCTCTTCTATACATGGAATATTAAGCTTTGGAGAAGAGATATCAATGTTTTCATGGGAATATCAATGTTTAAAAACCTATCTTTACTAGAATTCTACCCTTGAAGAGAGGTTTTTTAAAGGTGTCATTTCAAAGAATGTAACGTCAAGACTAACAAATGTTTTCTTTGTTGATGGATCATAGCATTTGTTGCATTTTTTAGTAGTTGAGTATCCGAAGACACATTTAAGAGCACAAGGATCAAGTTTGCCTCAATTGTGGGCAAAGGCAATACAACCGAACACCTTAGAGGGATATGTTTGTGTTCAAACGAGATGGGAAATGAATCTTGAAGTTTTTAGATATGTGAATCGAAGGAAAGAGTGCGACTTGACATGCGGTTGATAAGATAGGTTGATGTCTTGATAGCATCTCCCCCAAACATTTTTGGCATATTTGAGGTGAACATTAAAGTTCGGGCAACCTCAAGTATATGTCTGTTTTTTCGCTCAGCAATCCCATTTTGTTGGAGAGTGTCGACGCTTGAGCTTTGGTAGACAATTCCATGTTTTTATAGATGATATCGTAGAGCAATATTGAAGTATTCGGTAACTATCAGTGCGTAGGATTTGAAATTGTGTTTGAATCATTTGGTGAAAGTTAATGAATATGGAACACACATCAGTTTTTTCTTTTAGTAGGTAAGTTTGGCACACTCGAGTGTAATCATATATGAATGTGACGAACCATTTTGTGTGAGTACGATTAAGAATTCGTAAAGGACTCCATAGATAACTAAGAATTATGGTGAATTGTTTTGATGGTTTGTATGTGGATTTTGGGAAAGTAGTGTAGTGGTGTTTCGCAAGCTCACATATTTCACATTGAAAGTCAATGGATGTTTATTCAAGAAAATAGAAGGAAATAAATGTCGTAAATATTGCAAATTCAAGTGGCCAATACTATAATGCCATAATAGAATATCATTATCCCTAGAGACAAATCACAAGTTTCAGTTTGACGTTGTTTACCCACATCAACTTCTTCGAAGTACCAGTCTCTCACACTCTTTAGCGCTGTCAATCATCTTTCCCGATGATAGATCCTGAAATATACAGTGAGATCGAGTAAAATTAGCAAAGCAATTTGAGTCTTTTGTAATATGACTCCAAATAATAAATTGCATGACAAATTTGGGACATGAATGACAAATTTTAAAGTTACAGACTCGGAAATACTAATACTCCATTTTCCCGCAACAAATGAAAGTGATCTGTCGGAGATCTTAACTTTGATATTACCAGCGGTCCATAACAGGATGAGTATGAATTGAACGGATGGTAAGCATCAGTCATGTGATCGGAAGCACCGAGTCAAAGATCCACGGAATTTTATATCTTGAGGAGATATTCCAGGCTTTTAGTAAACTACATTTATGGGCTAATAAGCTCAAAGGACCGTGTGTGGGTGATTGACTCGATGTTTGAAGACGGGAAAAAAATTTGACAGGGTTGCTTTAATTGCTCAAAGTTGAATGCACCATTTTTTACTTCCTTGGATTTTTCATTTTGGTCGACCAAGGCTTGATAGCCGTGATTTTTAATATTCTGTCTTGGTTTCCAATCGACTGACTTTCCATGCATATCCCAACATGTGTCCTCTTTGTGTTCTTGCTTCCGAAAGTATTAACACCGGAGACGTCTTTTTTGTTGTCTTTGACTCAACCCATTTCCAAACTTTAGGATAAAGCTGCAATTTCAGATTCAATTCCAGTCTGCTCATATTTTAAAACGCTGCGGGCCAAAACTTTGAAGACCTGAGTCCGGTTCCTACTTTTAACAGCCCAATACAATTTATATTTGGGCTAAAATGTGAAAGCCCACTTCCAGGAGATGAATAAAGCCCTATTTCGACGACAGAAGTGCGATATCAATTTATCCAGTCGCCCCTTCCGAAATCATCACTTACCGACGATTTTCCTCTCTTCTCACCTCGGCGAACACTTCCCTAGTTGAAAGTAGCGGCCGCCGACCCAATATTTTGCCTCTAACGTCGTCCAAGTCCCCATTAAGGCCAGCAAAGAACTAGTAAATTCGTTAATTCTCGAGTTTTTTCTTATATTTCACGCTGTTTCCAGGTCATTCCCACTCTTCTTCGCAACTAAGATCGAGTTCTTGCCATAGAGACGTCATTTCCAAGTAAATGTTATGTAACCTCTCTCTCTCTCTCCCCTTGTTTGATTTTCCATAATCTGGTTTTAATTTCAAATATTTGAGACGAGTTTTCAGGGTCTGAATACACCTCCTTAACAGCATCCCAAACATCCTTCGCAATTGGGAGAGAAAGGTATGTTTTTCCTATGGATGGCTACATCGAATTCACCAGCCAAGCCGTGATCATCGGATTCTCTAATTTCCACCTCTGCAATTGGATGGAATATGTAGGCCTTTATGTGTCTCTAGTAAGGTAACCAAGCTTTCCCTTGCCTTAAATTACCAACTTAAACGATTGAGCCCACTCCTTAAAGTTTCTCCCATTCAACTTTATACCTTAAGCTGAAGGTGTTTTCCACTCCAATAACCTATTGTAGAGTTCATTTCTACCTCACTATGGGATGATTAAGAGGTCGTGGAGACTTTACACTTGACAAGATCTTCCGTCATCGGTTGTTAAGCTTAGAATAGCCCTGCTTTGATACCATGTAAAAATAAATTATTTTCTTATATTGAATAAAAGCAATCTCCTAAATTATTAGATGAGAAAAGATTCCTAATTAGCGTAACTAACTAAGGAAAGAACTAAATATGGAACTAATAATCAAATCAGCCCAATCAATATCACACTCAGATAACTACACATAGCAATTAAAATTCATAATACAGACAATTCCAATAAGCACGCACAGGCAATTATGAGACAATAACCCAATGTCAAGTGATTCAAAGAAGATATCGGAAATATTTCAAGAATTAAACACGACAGAAAACATATAGAAGTTGGAACAATCACGACATCCAAAATAAGCAAATTTGTGTCCCATGGAAATACTAAATTTAAAAAATTAAATGGGTCCCTCTTTAACATCTTAAGTTTTTAGATGAGACGATTCAAAATGTATTAGAGCGTACAAAATGTCCTATCTTCAAGTCTCGCTACCACCCATTTAGAAAACTTGTATACGTGCTAGGCATTTGACAAAAGATATTTGCACGCGATGGGAGCAAGTTCAATACTAAATTTAAATAAATTAATATGTCCCTTCCGTAACAATTTAATCTTCTAGATGAGGTTGTTGAAGATGTTCAATATGCTCATTATCATATCACCCATATACAAGGAAAGAATATAAATGATTTAAAAAGAATTTTATCATATATGCCATAATCATACCATGCCAACAAGCACGTGGTTGCCTCTCCTAACAATATTTCATGCTCATAAAGCTCCCACAACTAGCAATGAGCTATATCGGGAAAAAAGTGAACCTAGTGCATTCTGAATGGAATTTAGAATGTCTGTTAATGTGAAGAACACACAAGAATGCAAAAGGAAGATATATGGAGAACCACCAAACCGGACGTCCATCTTTGATTATTCCTGATTTTGCCACTGCAATACTATCCAAAGAGCCCCCGAGTGCAGCTAGATGCTCCTCGCCAATAGTTGTAATAATTGATACAGCAAGTTCAGAACTAGAAATTACATTGGTTGCATCTCGTGCTCCACCCAATCCGGCCTGTACATTTGCAGAAGAAAAGAGTATGTTAGTTTGAGCATGGTAATTTCTAAGTCTTTTCTTATTTTCTTTTTTGAAATTTGAGAAAAGAAGACAGGAACCACTATATTACAAAATTCAAGCTCTCTCCAAGGACCCTAAAATAGCGTAATGTCAATTAAAGCACAAACCAATTTATCCACCTTTTTATTAAAATGAGCAAAAACTGGACATGACATTTAATTCGAGAAGATAAAGAGAAGGACAACTGAATTCATTTAGATACATTGATGTAAAAAGAAAACTAAATAATGGCATCAACATAGGTAATCTGAAGATGAGATTTAGTGAACGTGAGTTGATGTGGGAAAAGGGTCCACACCTCGACCACTGCAACATCAACTTTCTCTTGAGCAAACACACTGAAGGCTAGAGCAGTGAAAACCTGAAAGTTCAACACATATCAAAAGGTCAAAAGACATTGAAATAATAATAACGGCAAGAATCCATTACTTAATTCAAAAAAATGGGTGACCGTGCTTATATATGCTTCTTGACTAGAATATAATCAGTAATTAGTAATCAAAAAATAATGAATCTATCACAAACCATACCTCGAAATGACTAAGATGGCCCTTTTCAAGTTTTACTGCTCTTTCAAGATCAGCCCTTACCGTTTGAAAATGAAAATTTAATGCCTTTGCTGACACTGGCTCGCCTGATCTACCCAATGTTATGCGCTCCCTGATAGTTTGCATATGTGGACTGCTCAAAGAAATCAAGCCTTTGGTCATACATATACATATATATAGAATGCTTAAATTATGACAGTTCCACAATGCTGATTCTAATGTGATGCATCATCATTCGACAGAACATCCCATACCTAGTATAGCAACCAACAGAATATCCTTCTGCTCGTAAAATGCTGGACAGAAATGCAGCAGTTGATCCTTTTCCTTTTGTCCCGGCAATGTGAATAGCCTATGATCAAATTTGAATCCTATTAAAATCTCTGCCAATTCCATAATTCCCCTTAAAAAGAAAGACAAAATGTGAACTACTAAAAAAAACTACCAATTTTAGTAGGTGTTGAGAGGTTTAAAATTACTAATACAAGATTATGTCGAAGTCTACTCTTTTAGAATTTACAAACCCACTTCTCACAAGAAACAGTCCACTTTTTAAACCAACTACTACCCACTTTGTGTCCATTATCAATCCACTAATCAATATGACGAAGTGGTATAAATCGATTACTTAACTATTTAACACTTTGCCTATACATGGTGGACAATATATGAAGAAGAGGTAAGCAAAATTCATTATACCAACTCTTGTTATAGGTTTATTTTATATGATATCCTCTACTCTAATGCTTGTCTATTTCACAGGCGCACATGGGAGGAGCAGATTGGTCAGAAAAAATTATCACAATAATATAAGAAAAAGTTGGAGACATTTTCAGGTCATAACAATTGGCAAAAGTATAAGGATTATGCTATGTGTACATAGCACAATCCATGGGGGTATCCATAATGGACAAATGGCACCCCCTTGTTGGTGTGTACATAGCAATGTACATATGGCATAATCCAAAATATAAAGTCGAGAAACTAAAATGTACTCTTACTAATCAGAAACCACCATCCCTCCGGGAAAATAAAAACATAAGACAGAAATTGGAAATAAATAATCAGTCTCATGCTGCCTATAATTTTCAAGAAACAATTTTGGCAGTTCAAGTTTTAAATTTCAACGCTAAAAACATATACAAATAACCCTTGAGCAACAAAGTACTTATGAAAATTAAACCCTAAAACAAGGTAAAGGGTAAGATCAAATTAGCTTTACTTTGAACAGGCACCCCCAACTGGGAGAATTAAACGAAGGAGTCATTTTTCAATTCCTTTCATTGTGTGTTTGAGCCATATTATTTTGGAATAATGTATTCTAGAATAGTAGATTGATGGATAACGTAGGGTTGAAAAAGAAGAAAAAATTATTGATGTGATTGAAAATATTATTTTATTGAAAAATGTGTCGTTGAAAATGAGTAAAAGAATGAAAATGAAAATTTTATGGGTTGTTCTCTTTATGTTTTGAGTTTTGAATTCATTTTGTGTTTTGTGTTTTGAGTGTCCATTTTGAGATTTTTGAAAATGTGTTCTTTTTGGCATTTTGAAAAATTGTTTTGAAAATGTCCAAAAGGCATTTTGAAAATTTTGATTTGATTATAACTGAAAACATGACAAATTTGTCATTTTGAGTTTTCTTTATAAATTTTTAACTTGTTTTCAAAAACAAGTTTTCGAAAATGGAAAAAGAACGCGTTTTCACTGTTTTGAAAAATCGAAAACAGAAAAGGGCTTGAAAATGGTAAAGAGAATATGCCTTTAATGTCTATCAAACAGGGCTTAATGTTTCCTATATTTCCAGATAAAAACAAACAATGCCCTACGCCAACTGTATTTTTCTTTTCAAAGACAAAAAAGAAACAAACTACATTTTGAACAATTAAATAATTGAATTTAAAAATTAAAACAAAAAAAAAAAAAAAACCTGACCTTGTACTGGGATTGGGGATTACCCAACAATTGCAAGAGGCGTTTCATCCTACCAAGATCAAACCCATCATCGGAATCAGTGCCGGCGCCTTTGGGCACGCCGGATTTCTCGTAGTTCTTTAGTCCATCCATGTATTCCATAAACTCTTTCAGTTCTGGGTACTCTGAGAAATCAGTAGAAAAGGCTCGACTTGAAGGGTTGATAAACATTGGAATGTGTTGAAAATATGCTGGGATTTGTCTGTAAAATGGTCGGATGGTGGATGAACGGAAAATGTTGGGGATTTTCATTCTCTCACTGTGAGGAGGAATTGGCAAGGTTAAAATTCACGTTAATTTATTATACAGTAGTGATCCCACATCTTTCAAAAATAGGCCTTCAGATTCCAAACCTTTTAATTGTATCATCTTCATCTTAAAACCTTTTAATTTTCATAAATGGTTACTAAGATTCATGTAAATTTCAAACTACTCGTCAGAATAATTTTGAGACCTATTTAGTCAATAAACTTAAATAATATTGTATAATTTGTCACTTGTTTAATGGCATCCGACTTTGGCTCGTTAAACCTTGATCAACTAATAATTGTTATATCCTTATAATGAGATAGTGTCCTTAAAATATAACACAATTTTTAGTAGAATAGAATCGTGTTCAATAAGGAAATTACAAATCGCTCCGTTTAATCCTAACTCTATTTCTATCACTAATAAATAATAAAATAAATTGATGAAACATAAAGCATGATGCGCGTCGAAATGAATCGATTGCTTTGACAATTGTTAGTCAGCATGAAAGTTTAATAGATATCACGTCTAATACAACGTTAATCATACAACTAAGTGATTACTTAGACATAGTCACATAATTGATCACCCTATTAGTTGTATCAATACCCGATTCGACATGGCCCCATTAAACCTCTATATGGACTAGCAATGATCGCGTCCGTGTTATGAAGTTATATGTCTTAAAAATTAGGTGTGGTTCCTAAATTTTACTCGTTAACCTTGACCCGTTTTTCATCATTGATAAATTGTAGAAATATTATGATAAAGGTGATACGGGAGGTCAATTGGAAGAAATATCGCTTGAATGACTGTTAGTACAAGTCAAAGTTTAATGGTTGATACGCCATATATCACGTTAATGAAACTAATAATATGTAACCTTATTAAACTTCAGTTGACAAAATAAGTCAAAGTAATACTACGAGTATTAAATTGAATTTTCACTTCAAAGTTTAGTGACCATTAGTGAAATTAATGGAATTTTTCCCTCCTAAAACGGTCGGAACTTACTGTTATTCCTTTATCTAATTAAACAATATTTAGTTCATAATGAATATAGGTAAATGTTCTTGCAAACTGTCCTACACGTTTATAAATTAGCTAAGAAAACCATAAAATCTTAAGATGGACCAAAGCGAAGACATTTCTTGTTTCGAATTTTTATTTTTATTTTTTAAAATAATCTTAGACCATTTGATTTGTTTTTACCCCCGTAGTAAAAAAAAAACTAAAATCAAAATCAAGTATCTTGGTCCACCAGTAAAAATTTCAAAATCATATATATATAGCTCCACAAAAATACCGATTTGATTTGTCAATTTGACGAGTATTACTTATGCCTATATGCCAAAGTGTACAGTGTGAATTCAATAGTAAAATGAACAAAACTGCACGTAAACCACATAAAAACAATAATTTCAACCATGCATGCATATAGATTCCGTTGTGCTACATGTACATCACAATTTACAGATTTATTTACCAATAGATGATGTGAAAAAAAATTGATTGTGATCAAAACCTCGACAACCAAATAAAAAAAATCTCATTTTCTTTTCGACACCTAATCAATTTGTAAAGAATTATGTAAATGGTGATATACAACAAGTATTTTTCATACGGATTTAGAAGTAAGAGTGTCCTCTGTCTACGCCTAATCAAAAATCGAATGCTTGAATACATACAATAACAATCTATTTTATACATAATATATCAAAAGTTAAGGTTCGCTTCTCTCAAATAAATATCACACAAATTACAATCAATAAAATTTTGGTACTATATTTGCAAAACTATAGCTCTCCCAATCATTCACAGCAGCTCTTACATTTACAAAATTGAAAGTTGCTTCAGCAAATGAACCAAATTAACCGCGAGCGGACATTACATCCAACTGTTCAGAATTACCACTGGAGAACGAGCCCACCTTCCGATAAACTTTGCCCGTGCCGCTGGTGGAGGTGAAATCTTGATTTGTGAGGTTGAGGTTCAACGCATATTTTTCTTTACCACTTACTTGATTCAGACGCAAGAATGCAAGCATGCTTATAGTAAACAATGCAGCATTCCCCAGAGTCCCATTCATGTTTTCCAATTTGAGGGTACTAGAAACAAATTTAACAGAGGAAATAAGGAAATTGACAAGAATATTCGATCTCTTATCTTCGGATGATACAAAGTTTCGATTGTGAGGATAGGTTGATGGACCATAGGGATTTTCCTGTGAAACAAATAGACTAGCCTCCCGTACATCGCTCACCAAAGCTCTTGCTTCTTCAATAACCTTGTACTTCTTACCGTCAAGTTTAGCCAATCTCATTGCAAGAGCAATACGACTTTGTTCCAAACGTGCAACTGCAGCGTCTCTCTCTGCCTGTTGCTGTGTTTGTACAGACTGTGAATCATAACATTAAAATGACATGCTAATAATTAATTTTACATGATAGAAGGATATATGAACACCAATACACCAAAATTGAAGTCAAACAACCACGAAATCATATATATAAGGGAAAATTGCAGCTGAGGTACCAAATTTTTCAGTTATTTGCGGACTTTGTCCAAACCTTTAATTTGTACCAACCACAATACCAAATCTTTAAAAAATTCGTACATCCAGTCCTCATTGACGATTTCCGTCCGTTTGACCACGAAAATCGTTAGTTAGCCCCAGAAATAATAAATTAGGTAGGGTAAAATAATAACTTGACAATTTTCTCATTAAATAAATTTTAAAAAAAACAAAAAATAAATAAATAAACAAAAACTTGCAATCAGTTTCTCATTCCCGGCATCAGCAGTGCCGACACCACCACCGATATACAGCCGACACCACCATCGCCTCCTCCCACCATCACCACCATAAATTAAATTAAAGAACCAAAAAAATAAAAAAAAAATATACAAAAACCATTCTTCCTCCCACTCCACTCATCCCCATTCCCACCCACCACAGGCCGCCACCACCATCCTTAGCATCACCACCTCAAAGTTCGGCCACCACGCCACCATCATTGGCAGAATTCATCGAAATCCAAGCATTATGAATTGCAGCCACAAAGACCCGTCGAACTGTCCTAACCTCAATTGGAGCCATCAAGACCTGTCGAACTGCCCCAACCTCAATTGGAGCAATTAAATCAGCCTTAACCCCAATTGGAGCAATTAAATGGTTACCCATGGTCGTACAAGTTTGCTCGAGGTTTTGCTTGGCTCCAATAGGATTCAATTTTCCAATATCTTCTGATTTTTTTCGAATTTTTTGAATTGAGTTTGAAGTTTGAAAATGAGTAGTTGCAGGCATTGGTGATGGTGGTGGTGGTAGATGGTTCTCTGGTTTGGGATACGATGATGGGGATTTGGTAGGTGGTGGGCGGCAGCCATGGCAACATGTTGGTGGTGGCCGTAATTTAAGTTCCATTTTTAGGCGTCGAACGTGATTTTCTTCATTTGTGATTTACGATGGTGGTGGTGGTGGTGTTGGCAGTGTGCCGGTGGTGGTGCTGGCAACGTGCGGCACTGTTGATGCCGAGAAGGAGAAACTGATTGCAAGTTTTAGCAGCCATGGCAACATGTTGGTGGTGGCCGTAATTTAAGTTCCATTTTTAGGCGTCGAACGTGATTTTCTTCATTTGTGATTTACGATGGTGGTGGTGGTGGTGTTGGCAGTGTGCCGGTGGTGGTGCTGGCAACGTGCGGCACTGTTGATGCCGAGAAGGAGAAACTGATTGCAAGTTTTTTTTTTGTTATTTTTTAATTTATTTGATGAGGAAATTGTCAAGTTACCATTTTACCCCTCCTAATTTTTTATTTCTAGGGTCAACTAACGATTTGCGTGGTCAAACGGACGAAAACCATCAATGAGAACTGGAGGTGCGATTTTTTTAAAGGTTTGGTACCGTTGGTGGTACAAATTAAAGGTTTTGGCAAAGTCCGCAAATAACTGCAAGGTTTGGTACCTCGGCTGCAATTTTCCCTATATATAAACTACAATGTTTGTCTACCGTCTTGATGTCGCCATGATTTACGTGTTATTTTCTTCTTTAGTTCATCTTTTATCCAACACGGTAGGAAATGCATTGCCAGAAAAGGTGGACTCCGTGCAAAGAGAATGGAGTCCTAAACTAGCTATACAAGATGAGTTAGATTACACTTGGTAGTTTGCGCGTATGATTCGATTTTGTTGTTAGAATTTTGTCATTTAACATTTTTATTTATTTTTATCTCCAATTTAATATGTGAGTATATGTTGACAAACATTAGGAAAACTCACTGAAAAATAAATTATTTGGACTCCCAACATATAGAGAGAGTGGGATGATAAAGCCAATGACAGTCAGGATTCAATAACAAGTGGGCTAGTATAAACCTTTTCTAAGCAAATTTCGACATTAAGAGAAAACTATATTTATTTAAAAAAAAAAAAAATCACCAAGTCAAGGAGGTCATAGTGAGCATTAACACTATGCATAACACGATACATTAATATAACTTACAAATTCTTTCACAATTGAAGGCTTGGTGAATGTCAATTACCAATATCAACGCTTCCCAAGATTCAAACTATAAACTTAGAGCTTGTTTGAGCCATATTTTTTTATGAAAATGTATTTTGGAATAGTATTTTCATGGAGAATGTACGATTGAAAAATAAGGAAAAGTTTTAGATTTGCGTAAAATATTATTTTATTAAAGAGTGTGTGGTCGAAAATAAGATAGAAAAAAATGTATTTTGAAAATAATGGGAACCAAACAAGGGCTTAGACTAAATGGCAAGTATAAGAAAAGGCTGCTTTCAATTCCTAATCCCTAAAATAGACACCAGAAGATTGATTCAATTTAAATTATGTCACAATTTATTTCTAATTCTCTCTCCCCCTTCAAATTCTTTTATCAGATCCTATCAATTCTTTATTCTCTCGTCTTTCTCTATTGCGTTTTGGATCCAAATGCCTCTAAAAGTTACGGCAGGACTTCAATTCAAGTATATGAACAAGGCTTGTGCTTGATTTAGACTCTTGTAAAAGCTAACGAGTATTCACCTTGTAGCCGTTGTCTAAGTTTGCTATTACCATTTTCACCAATGCCATCTTATAGATAAAATATTTGACCGCTTAATCAACCTAAGAGGACCTAAAGGCTTTCCTAGATTGGCAACAAATTTTGGTTATTAGAAGAATTTCATTTTTTAATCGCATGTTTGCTTCCAACTTTAAGTGGAGAAATAGACTAGAGAGGTTGTAGAATTATAGCATACAAGAAAATAAAGCACAATTTGATTTCTTTCCCGAATCATTTATTTTTGAAGGATATAAAAATGGCAAAAGCTGAAGACACTTTAACAACTACTGCTTTTTGTTGAACGCAAGCATTATTTTATTGGTTTGGGTTGAGTGCGATTGAGCCCAATCAGGTGTGGCTAGGTCTCTGAACAAAATCAGACAACAAGTACGACCACCACCAACAAAGATGTACCACATTTAGAACATCTACAATGCAATTGCGGATTACTTTTAAAAATGTGCCACATTAACAAAAACAGGTGGTATTTAAAAGAATTCCTCTCCCATGAAAGCTGATAAAGATTCTGTCACGCTGATGTGGTAAGAAAAAATAGACAATGTCTAAAGGTGTGTCTAGAAGTAGGGGTTAAGTTAGATGGGATGAGTCGACTAAATTTAAACTCTCTCTATCCTATTAAATAAATTTGAGTTCATAGAAGAAAACATTGGAACTTGACCATCTATTCATCAGACATGTATGCCACATGAATTGGAAGTCTCTCTTTGTCTTCCACGTAGATTGCAATCTGTAGAGTGAATCGCAAGTGCTCTTATAAGAGTTGCTTTAATAAGTTGAATGGCTTATCAAGTTTCTCAAGAAACTCAACCATATATTTTTGAGCAATAAATTGATTTCGAGTGAATATGCAAATGTAATGTGATGCTTATGTTCCCCATGTACAGGAATAATGTCAATCTCATAGCACTTTCAAAAGGACGATGACTTTGCTTAATAATGCATTCTTATCAACCCCGCATGAAAGTGCAGGCAGGATTCGTAATGTTATTGGTTTAAGAAGCATTTTTCTCTCGTTATCGTTTTGTTTGTAGAAAGAAAATGAAAGAGAAATAGGAGGATTTTAGCACGTTTCGTCCCCAACCATTCGGATTAGTAACAAATCTTGGCAAAACCCATCCTCAGCCTCTAGAATATTTGCAAATCCGTCCTTATTGATAGATTCCGTCCAAAAAATCAGTTAAAGCATTATAAAAAGACTATTTCACCCAAAACCTTAAATAAGCAAAAAGAAAAATATCAAAAGACACAAAATAAAAATATGGAACAAAAAGATTAAAAAATAAAGAACAAAATAAAACAGGTCTTCTTCAATGACCCCTACCCCATCCCTATCCATAGTCCTGTCACCACCATGCCATAACCACTGGAAAGGTGATTTTCTCCCTCTAGAGAGTTCATGTTTTATTTATCTAATACAAGCACCAAAACCAGCCGTCACCACCCACCATGCCAATTGAAAAAAAGAAACATGTCTTCATTGCCAAATGAGCCACAAGGAGAGTTCGTATTTTATATATCTTGAATTTGGTTAATTTCGACAATCGAACATAGATTCTTGCCTTTAGGAAGAAGACCCAGATTCCGCCAACACAACGCTCAGATTCTGAGTTTGCTCGAAACTCAATGTTGAGCAACTGATTTGCGACCACCAAACATTCAATATTTAATTTCTATAACCACCCAAAAGGAATTCTACAACAGATAGCCAAGACATGGGTCCAAATTATTGTGAAAAATGGCATCTACACCTAAAGTAACATGAATCAATTTCAATTCATGAATGACATTACAGTCCACACATTCCATATTTGGAGATGAGATGGTTCGTGATTCAATTTTTCATTTTTTCTAGTTCATATTCATATTATTCAGCTTATTGACTAGTTCATTTTCGAAAGCTGCTGTGCCACTTGAATGGAGAAATGTTTCTTTTTAGTTTCAATTTAGGCTACCAGTTTCAATGTTTCAATTTGGGCAGCTAGTGGATCCAGAGGGGGGTGGTGGCTATGTGCACCATGCCACCTACCCTAAACCTCAAACCTTCCCAAAACAAGAGAATCCACAATCAAATAATATTTCATTTGGGTTGTTTCATTAGAATTAGGAATTTTAAAGATTAATCACTTTATTGCCTCTTGTTTCATAAATTGTCCCAACAAAACCCGCATCTAACTGTTCCATTGTAGAGCATTTAAAACTACACCCAACTTTTTCCATCTTTAACCTTATAACCAGAAAGAGACTACGAATTCAAACAACAATACTAACTCAAATTTCAATTCTGTATAATTTTAACTACTAATTAAAAGTATAATTATCAGATTAAACTTACATGGAAAAACTCGAGCTGGTCTTCCAGATTTTCAAGCGCGGTTCGGATGGCATAAAGACTCTTGGCCTCCTGAACTACCGAATCATCGTCATCGACCCGAAGCCCCTTCATGAAAACATAACCCGACCCGGTATTGTCGTCATCATTGAATTTCTTTTCCCCGCGAAAATAAAATTCCTCGGAGTAAGTGGATTTGCGAGGATTTTTTATGGAATTCTGGAAGTGGGTTCGAGAAATGGAGTGAATTGCATCGCTTAACTTGTCGTGCAAATCCCATATTTTCTCAAGCACCGCTTCGATCTCTTCCATCCCATTTATCATTTCATTTGGAGGAAAAAGGAAAAAATAGAACGAATAGCACAAACAAATTGAAAATAAGAAGAATATAAAAGGAAATTTCGATTGCTGAAGCAATCCTCCTGTACTCTACTGTAAATGAAAGAAATTGCTTGCTCAAATTCTCTTTATAGAGGGCGATGGAATGAAATAGCAACTTTAGTTGAAATGGACAAACTGGAGTGAATAATACGGGAGAAGAGCGAAAGTCGTTAGTTTGACTATTTTTAATATTTTATAAGTGGTGCTTGAGCAACCAACTCATATTTGGTGTTTTTTGGGGGGAAAAAAAGGAGTGTGTGGTTTGCGTTTAAATTTTACTAAATAAATAAAAATCATTTTTAAGTTTTCAAGTTTATATTTTTTAAAAATTTAGATAAGAAATATGTGAAAAATATACAAAAATTGAAAATATTGAAATAGTAATCCCACCAAACCATATAAAAATCCTATCGTGTTCTTTTAAAAAAAAAAAAAAAATTGATCTTGAGTTTTTAATAACGAACTTTCTTGTGAAAACAGTTCAATATTTTTCAACGTACCATTAAAGACAACAAAGTACGAAAAACCTGGATCGAGGAGTATAAATATCTTCACACTTGGGACTATATTTTCACCATGCTGAGACTGGGAATGTCCTATTCACCAACAAGTAGGCAGGGTTGTCCACAACAGTATCCTTTTGGGCATCTCCCAAACTCAACACTCTTGTACTATATTTCATTTCAAACAATGTTTTGAAGATTTTTCAAAAATTAATTTTCATCAAACTCGTTTTTCAATTACTTTTTTATATTTTTTAATATTTTTTCATTATTTTTTAATCATACATTCTTTTAAAAAATATTTTTTAATATAATATTTTCTCCCAAATGAACGCTCTGTGTCTTTGTGTTTTAGTTATTTTTTATTAAGTCAAGTAAAATTCTTTGAAATTGTTTTGAGTAGATACATTGTTCTTAATATTATTTGCACTTAAAGTTTGATGTATCGATATCTATTTTAATCCAACCCTGATTACTTTACCAACTAGTCACATTGAAAACCTACGAGTATAATTTAATTTATTGAATTAGATTAAATTAAGTCATTGTTTGGTCCCATTAAAATTTTAACATTTTTCTCTCTCTTCTTTTTGATCATTCATTCTCCAATAAAATAATATTACATATAAATAAAAAAAAGTTATTCTTTTTTAACCACGCATTCTCCCAAAAATTACCATTTCAAAATAATTTATTTTCAAAATCTCATTATAATTGAGGCCAAACAATGACTAAGTAAGATACTAAAAATATTTTTACAAATATTTCGTTCTTAAAATTTTCTAATCGTGTGAAAGTCCAACTTACCAAAATATATCCCTTTATAAGGGTTTTCAATTTTTCAATATATGTGGTGTCTTCATAAGCCACCAAGG
Organism: Fraxinus cuspidata; assembly: GCA_903798385.1. Classification (NCBI taxonomy): domain Eukaryota; kingdom Viridiplantae; phylum Streptophyta; class Magnoliopsida; order Lamiales; family Oleaceae; genus Fraxinus; species Fraxinus cuspidata. Next base: position 30,292 of record CAIGRP010018977.1, read on the forward strand.
CAATGACCTATGCCCCCAACGTTAGGGGGCCTTTGAAGAAAAATGTATAATATATAACGTTATTTGCTCACCTAATTATTTTTTACGTTTAAATCTTTTCGTAGTTTATTTATCAACAAGGGACGTTAAATATTCATTTCTTCTTCGTAATCTGAGCTTTTGGGAGTTCTCATTCAATCTTGAATCTTCAATTCTCCAAAGCATTTGGATTTGTTAAGACGTAAACCGTAATTTTTTTGTATAAAAATGATTTGAATTTCAATATAATTTCTTTTTTTCAGTTTGCTATCAGATTACCATATGCACAATTACTGTTACAATAACAGCCCATGCCCTACAAGATACTCATTCAGCCTTGAATTAGATCTTGAAGCAATCATTCGTCGGCCAAAGTGTATGTTGTAGAATTTGTGTATTTGTTTATTTTCAGTAAGCAAACTATAATTTATAAATTTAAACTCATTCAATCCCTTAAAGAAATCAAATCAACTTGAAAGATATAAAAATTAATTTCCTTAGACCAAACACAATTTCAAGGGCTGTTTCACGAATTCCTTTTGAACAATTAGATAGGGTGTCAAAATCAGTGTCGCTCCGCTTGTAGAAAATTATATTTAAGACCTCATAATAATTAGTCGTCTAGAGCTTCAAAATTCTTGGGACCGGCCCTGTCTTCATCTTTACATGACAAATTCTATAAATTCGATAGTTTAGAAATTTGCACCCATATCAATACCAGTGGAGTGCCATTACGTAAACGTTCACAATTATTTTTCAATAGCAATATAGACATTTACAAGAGTTTTTATTTTTATTTTTTTGTAATAAATTTTTTTTGTTAGCTAATATTTCTTAGGCCCCCTTGAAGCCCACTATTTAATCCAAATGAATTTAATAATAATGAATTTTTGAATCGTATGTCGTTAAAAAAAAGGATTTTTTTTTAAGTGTACGTGCAAATTATTTAATTGTGAGAATATGTGGTTAAAAATGAGTTTAAGAAAAAATGAATCTAGAAATAACGAGAATCAAACAGGGATTAAGACAAACTTATTTGAATAAAATTTTAAATTGAAATTGAAATAAAAAAAATTAATTCTAACTACGTATTCAAAATTACCATTCACAAATTTCGTAAAACTTACTACTCATTTTAATAATAATCTCATTATATTTTACCCAAACAAGCTAAGCCCTTGTTTAATTTAAATAAAATTAAATTTTTAATAGATTTTGATAAAAAATAATGAAATGTGTGATTGAAAAATTTATAAAAATTATACATTCCATAAAATGTATTGTTAAAATTATATAAAAAATAAAAAATTGCGGCAAACAGGGACTAAGAGTTAACAAAAGAATCCTATATTTTAAATGTTATTTTACCACCATTAGAAGATTCGGAGGCTGTTTGGTGGATATTAAAATTAGATTTTTAGTCGATTTTGATATAAGTTTTTGAAATGTGTGGTTGAAAAGTTGTGGGACCCATAAAAGATGTGATTAATATTGATTGTTTGATTTTGACTTTGATAAAAATAAGATTTTAAAATGGACCAAACACGGTCTCGCTCTTTTATACAAAAATAAAATAATAGTAGTAGTAGTAAAAAAGACATGGGACTTGTATTACTTAGCTCTTGTTAGGTGGAAATTAGAATTAAATATTTAACAAATTTTAATAAAAGTAAAGAAAATGTGTGACTAAAAATTTGCGAGCCCTATAAAATATGTAATTAAAATTATTTGTTGACTTTAATTTTAATAAAAAACTAGATTTTATTTTCTTTCAAATAGGGGTTTAGTATCGAAATAATAAGTTGAATCACAAATATCACTTGCCAAATAATAAATTTGAGCAATTTTGGTGAATTAGTACGGTCAGGGGCGGACCCAGCACCCGGCGAGGGGGCGCGGCAGCCTGGGCTGGATCCGCCGGAGTCTTTCATACCGCCGGCTAATTTTGCATTCCTGTTGCAGAGAGAATGGTGAAGACGGGGAAGGAGAAGAGACTGTTTCAGGAAAGTGGGCTTTTTTTCCTTTTTTTTTTTAAAAGTTTTGGCCCATTTATTTTGGGCTGAGATAGTTGAGCCTCTTTTTAATATGAAATTGTACTCATAATGACCTTAAAATTGGGTGCAAAAGGAATGTTGGGATTGATTAAGAAACATTAACAATTTGAACAGTGAAAAATAAGAAAAAGAAAATGGCGGACACAGATTTTGTCTGTATTTTTCTTGAGAAATTCATATATTTATATAAGATTCCAATGTTTTAGGTCATGGCATCGTCTACTTGTACAAAATGCTCTTATCAATATAAGTTATGCTACATGTACACAGGGGCGGACCCAGCACCCGCCGAGAGGGCGCGGCCGCCTGGGCTGGATCCGCCGGAGTCTTTCATACCGCCGGCTAATTGTGCATTCCTGTTGCAGAGAGAATGGTGAAGAAGGGGAAGAAGAAGAAACTGTTTCAGGAAAGTGGGCTTTTTTTCCTTTTTTTTATATTTTTATTTTTAAGTTTTGGCCCATTTATTTTGGGCTGAGATAGTTGAGCCTCTTTTCAATATGAAATTGTACTCATAATGACCTTAAAATTGGGTACAGAAGGAATGTTGGGATTGATTAAGAAACATCAACAATTTGAACAGTGAAAAATAAGAAAAAGAAAATGGCGGACACAGATTTTGTCTGTATTTTTCTTGAGAAATTCATATATTTATATAAGTTAATGATTAATCTAACTTTGTATTATTCTTGTAACAAATCTGAAATGTCACGTGTTTAATCCGCATTCCATGCAAAATATATTGTTAAACTTTTATTTTATTTTCTTGTCTTCTTCATAATTTTCAAAGGGAGCAATTAAAGATTTTCAATAATCCAAACGAGTATTAAGATACGGCAATTGGTCTATAAAAATATTTATTTTAAATTAACGTTTTTACTTAAATAAACTTACTTGTAAGTAAAAAAAAAAATTAAGCTTGGACTTATTTTTAATATTATTTAATTAAATATTAATAAACTGTCACGTTTTTACGATCGCTTATTGTCGACGGTTAATGATCAATGTCCGCACGGGCTGAACTTTTGTGCTGGATCCGTCACTGTCTTTTAGGAATAGATGAAGCATATTAAAGTTGATAGAAGTTTATAATGTTACTTTTTAAGTAAATTTTCATGCGAGACATATTTGTCAGGAAAAGTAAGTTCACTTTATTCTTTTTTTTTTTGCGAGTAGGAAAACATCCTCTCGGTGCATTACTGAGATATTTAGTAAAACAAATTCTCAAAGAAAGGAATCCACTTACAGTTCTGTAGAAGAGAATAAGAAAAAGCAGAAAACAGCATCCCAACACATTATTTTGTGTTTAATTTTAATAGAACTTTAATAAAGCAGAAAGAAATATTCTACAGTTGATTATGACAATTGCGGTAACATCTTTACCTAGGATTCCTATGTTGGTATTACGTTTAAAAGATTGTTTTCACACTCCAAAAACAACATAGAAGACTAAATCTATGTCATCAACCATGAGAAGAAATGCAAGATCAATGGGAGAGGCAGCCTATAGTGGGATTGTTCGACGAATGGTAAGTCTTCCTCGAAGCATACTTGGAGGATTTTCTCGTGCAATGGGGCAAGGAATAGACCTCGTCACACAAGGACGACGAAGAAACTACTATCAATCGCCAAATTTCCCATCCCAAAATCCTCATTATCCCATAGCAGATCCATTAGGCTTCCCTCCAGAGGGGACTCCTATGGTTCAAGAAGAATGGGCTTTTCTAGCTAACTTCGAGCAGCAGTATGGTACACTGCACCCCTTTTTCTACGCCTGTCGATTCGTGGAAGCACTAAAAATAGCTGCTGATGAGCATAAGTTCTTGTTCATGTACATACATTCCCCAGAACATCCATTCACACCCCCTTTTTGTACGGAGACTTTGTGTTCTGAGGTGGTTGTACAATTTCTTGATGCAAATTTTGTTTCTTGGGGTGGACTTTCCAATGGAGGAGAGGGTTTACAAATGTCTACAACTTTAAGGGTTTCTGGCTTTCCATTTTGTGCAGTGGTGGCTCCAGCTTCTGGTGATAGTTTAACTGTGCTGCAACAGGTGAGTTGATTTTTTGTCACTAATAATTATTTTTTCAAAATCCGCCAACAGTTCAGATGTTCGAGAATTATCTCTGAAACGGTTTAGACTACTTGTGAGTAGGGATACATGATTAATTCATGTAGTCGATTCTAAATTTACTGTTGATCGAAAATTTAATAAATGCAAAAATTGCTCATTTTGCCTTCACTTGTGTAGATGGAAGGTCCAGTCTCCCCTGCTGAATTGGTGGAAATACTACAAAGGACAATAGAAGAGCAAGGATTGGCTTTTGGGATTGCTAGAGGTAAGGAGGAAGAAAAGAAAAACGCGGATCGTCGATTGAGGGAAGAACAGGATGCTGCCTATCTTGCAGCATTGAATATAGATCAGGTGCACATAGAATTTATATTGTTCAGTCATGTCCTGTAATAAACAAACACTGAACGTTACTTTTGTTTAGGAGAAAGAAAGACTTAGAAGTACAAGTTCAGGAAATAAAGTTCCAAAACATGGGGACTCTTCAAGTAAATCAAACCAAGAGAAACCCAAACAAAAAATCATGGAGAAACAACATAGTAAAGTGAAAGAAGGCAATGCAAGTGGAGGAAAGAAGGCTGAAGTAACACAGGTACATGGTTATATGCTAAGGGCTTGTTTGAGCCCCATTTTTTTTTTTTTTCCAAAAATTGCATTTTACAATAGTGTTATGAAATGTGTGGTTAAAAAATGAGAAAAAATTTTGGGTTTGCGGGTAATATTATATTATTAAAAAATGTGTGATTGAAATGTGGTCAAATCACTGTTCAAAAATTCATATTGATAAAAAAAAAGGGGTTCAAACAAGGGCTAAATATGAAGAACATGTTTGGCTAAGCTTCGGATGTGTTACCCTTTTTTTTACTATGATACCTGTACAGTTATTAATACGATTTCCGAATGGGGAGAGGAGGGAGCACAGTTTCTCGTCGGCAGATAAGATCCAAGAAATTTATCGGTATGTCGATTCATTAGGCCTGCCTGGAGTTGGAAATTACAGGTTGATATCGAACTTTCCTAGAAAGGTTTATGGTATTGATCAAATAGGAATGACTCTCAAAGATGCTGGCCTCCATCCTAAAGCAAGCCTCTTTCTAGAGCTTCTTTAGTCTTATATACTATGCTGATGTACATGGATTCGAAACGCTTGTTGGGATCTGTTAACCAAGTCACTGTCTATGAGTCGACGCTCATTCTAAGGGATTTGTTGTCAACCCTAGCTAGTGTCCTATCACTATAGGGAAGCTTACAAATTCATGTTCTATCTCAAAGTTCAACTCTAGTCGAATGAGCATTTTTAGTGCATTGCAGCTGGAATCTTATAATTGCCATTTCACTTTCCCTAGAAGTCAAGTTGCTGCAATAATTTGTGCTTACTTTTTTAACTTTGTCTCGAAAGGATAAATTCTCTCCTGCTTAACTTTAAAATAAAATCATATCTAGAGGTATAGATTCGGACTAAACCGTTCACGTACGATTTTCCCTCTTCAAGCCCGGCATGGCTCGAGACGAGCTAGTCCATGTGCAAATTTGTATAAGGTGAGTTGTGTCGACCTAGCTCTCCACGTCCACTCAAGCCTTATCTATGATCGGCTCAAATTTATCAATTATTTATAAAAACACAACTTTTTATCTACGCATTTCAAGGAATTTACAATTACTAACCTCTTATTCATCACTCATTTTATATACTTAAATTGGTTTAAACGTTTCCATATATCACCAAAATTTCACCCCTAGAGGCCAAGAGTAAATTGACGCAGGACTTTTCTTTTCCGCAGGAATATGCTTCTTTCCCATGAATAATTGATGTGCGAAATTATTGTGAATTGCAATTTTTATTTCTCTGAAAAAGGTCAAATATGAATAAGAAGCACAAAGAGTCGAACAATCTCGTTTAGAAATTATTCTTGATTGCCTGCTTAAACAAAATTTTTATTTGTTATTGATATAAATTAAAAAGGACTGAACATTTAAACTTATCCAACTCAACCCCAATCGAAATGGGTCAAGTAGACATTGATCACAAATGAATGCTCGATCAGAGCCAATCCGTCTAAGATGGAGATAGATGAATCACAAATCTCAATTTCATTTCTAGTCACTTGATCCAAATCGAGCAATTTCGACAAGATCCATGTAGAAATTGTTCCAAAAATAGTATATTTATATAAAATTATCAAATTACTTTTATTCTCCATCAAAATTAAATCTTAATTAATAAAATTATGGACTAATGTACACAACATTCCAACCAAATACAGTAAGTCAGAACTATTAAATATGATGGTCATAATGTAACATAACTTTTTTCTCCCCATCAACTGATGTATAGACTATGGCTAAGGTAGAACCTACCCTCCATAATTACATTTCGTACAATTTTTGGTACACAATATCATATTAAATAAAAAAAGATAATAAATAAATTTCAACTTTGTTTTTTTTTCATAACACCGTCGTGCTATATTCAATAACCTTACAAAACATTATATTTTTGCTTAAATCATTACTCATTAGGACACATCATTTTGAGATAATTTTATTTTCCATGAAAAAAATTCTCATGCATGGCAAGAAATAGTCTTTCTCATATTTCTTTTCTTTTTTTAACTACGATAGATAAAAAAGTAATTTAACCGTTATAAGCATTAGACATACATGCAGTAGCAAAATGTCGCAATTTGTATAAGTCTATGTTTGATAGGGATTAAAATTTAAATTTCTTTTAAATTGAAATTAAAAATTAAATTAAATTATATATTTTATGTGATCTACAACTTTTCAATCATACATTTCATGAATTTTTATCAAAATTAAATGAAAATATGATTTTAATTTAATTATCTATATTTTGAAAGTCGCATGGGTAAAAGAAACAGGTCGATAATTAAAAAATAAACAAGTAATAAGCTATCAACTCTATTTTTGCCCTCAATTCTATAAGACTCATCTCATAAGCCATACCAAACAAAGCACTCTGTGCCCACCGCTACGCATATATCGCCACTGAAGTCGCCATTTTGTACATCTCTCATTCTCTCCCTCTCTTCTTCACACACAAATATTCTCTGATACACAGACAAGAGCCCACAGAGAATAGAAGCAACTGATAAAATGGCGTGCTGCCTGCGGTTGCGGCCTCCACTCGGCCAACGTTTCGATCTCGTTTCAATTAACTCCAAGAAGCACATTAAAATTGCGAAGCTCAGCATTCGCAATTGTGCTGCAAACCCAGAAAACACCAACAAGGTACACTCACTTACATTTTCGTGTTAAATAGACCACATTGTTGCAGTTGTTGTTGCTTTGACGATGATGATGACCATGTTTGTTTCTTTTTCTGTATTTTTCCCGGTTTATTATTATTTGATTGCTGAAAAGAGTTAGCTGATGAGAATGAGAAATCGAAAATGAAATTCATCTATTTGAAAGCTGTCCCTAGGGTTAAATTGTTAGAAATTATATGCGTCTTGTGTGAGGTGAACGCTTTGTGGGTTTAAGCAGCCGCAATTAAAAATTTTTATGGCTTTTTTTTCTTTTTCTCATAGCGTGTTTTTCCATAGATAGAGCATGTCTCGCTGAGCTTTAAAGTTTTACATATAATAAACTTAAGATAAGTAATTCCTTTCTTGATTATAAGCATAGATAAGTTACTTATTTGGACAAGAAGATGAGTTTAATTTCTTTTAGATGAAAGTAAGAAAAAAGAACCTTATCCGAATATGTTTGGGAATGAAAGTATACTTAAAAATTACTGCAACTTACTTTCAAACTTAACGAAGCACCAATATGTGACTTCTATTTGTGCAATACAGGCTATTTAGGGATCATATGAATACATTAGGTCGTAGAATATTTAAATTGAATTGGTTTTATTCTCTAGAGAGATCTGATCAAGGAGCTTTAGTGTATATATGAGAGGTCTGAGTATTCATTTTGAATATATTAAGTTGAAAAGTAGTACTAAAGTTTTTATCATCCTTCTTGTTAAGGAGATGGCTACTTATTGAAATCATTTAAAGTAGAACAGTAATCTGAATGCAAAACAGGTCGAATTTATATTTATCCCATCGTGGATATGTTCAATTACTAAATACTTACACTTGTGAATTATCATCCATACACTACTTCGTCGGGGAAATCTTCTTTTGCTGGCACAATACATCTTCAGTGTGTAATATTTCTTAGCTCGCTGCGCATTTTCTTTTAACAAAGTACGCAAATTCATTTCAAAGTAAGTTATTTTTCAGACCGTAACAAGGATGTCTGGTGAAGGAAACAACCATGCTAGACATAATTATATATGAGTTCACAAGACTTAGAAAAAAGTTAATGTTCATTCTTTAAAGTGTATAACGTGAAAGTTAAATGCGCCTATTTGATTCCAAGGTTAAAAAACAGAACGTGTACATTTTAAAAATGCTGAGACTTCTATTATGTAAGGCAGATACAGACAGAAGATAATAAGCTGGATAATACTTTTAAATAAATCCTTCGTGATGAGTTATATCAAGATTCTATCCTTTATAGTTTCTTTCAATATGTTCTGCATACAGTATCTTGAAAAGGAAATGTTTGTGCACACCTGAATACTTTGATGGTCTAATGGGTAGCCATGCTTTGAAATAATGCAGCTAGTGGTTGAAGTCAAAGAGAGGCTAGAAAAGGAACACAAAGATCTCCCTGTGGGCAAAAATGGAAGAGATGATGAAGAGTTGATCCTGTGGTTTCTGAAAGACCGGAAATTTTATGCCAAAGAGGCTATCTCCAAATTGGCTAAAGCCATTGTAATTTTGATATAGTCTCTGATTATTCTACCTCAATTATGGTCTAACAATTTATTTTATAAGCATCCAGTCTCCTTGTCTAGTAAATATGGAAGAAGTTTCTCAAGACCCAGCTTTCGTTGCTTCCTTTTTTTTCGTCCTAATCCCTATTGCCAGATTGCATTTTTTTTTTTTTTTAAATTTTGGTTGCTTATCAATATTTTCTTTTACACCAAGAAAAGCCAATTTTAAGTGTCAACAAGCCTCAGTTGCCCTTCTCGCTTGATTTCCATTGTTCAACTTACAAGTTTGCATTTTCTCAAATGATGTTAATAGCAGATATATTTTGATGATGTATATTCTCCTAAAATTTTCTTTCTGTTTTGTCAGAGATGGCGTCACGAATTTGGTGTGTCAGAATTGTCAGAAGAATCAGTCCAACGTGTAGCTGAAACAGGAAAAGCCTATGTGCATGACTGTCTTGATATATATAACAGGCCAGTGCTAATAGTGGAAGCATCCAAGCATTTCCCTGAGGTAGTTCTGCGTTGGTCAATATTGTATATAAAACTTAAAAATTACCTACATAAGTTACTGACAGAAAATCAGCTTTAAATTATAGCCCTATTTCTTGCAGCGGAAAACCTCCTTTCAGCTGCAAAATATTTGAGACAAAACTTTTGAGTTCTTTTACTTTTGCCGATGAACTTTGTTTTGAAGTACATTAAATTTAACTTGTATTACGATAAAACTCCAAATTGAGAAACTTTTACATTCTTCTAACTCTAGATGTAGTTGTCCTCTCAATAGTTTAGGTCAATGATAATTCAAGCTATTAGCTGCTGTTGGTAACTGCAGTGTTGAAATACTTCGGGATAGCAACCTCTAGGCATAGTGCTTAATTAATGGCAGTCTCGTCTACTTTTCCCTTTCATTCTTCTCTACATGCTTCTCTCTATTGTACGGTAGCATGTTGCTGGGTGCTATCAGCTGCAGGCTGGTTGCTTAGCTACTGCAGTTGGCAGCTGTTGGCTGCTGCTATTTTTCTTTCCTTCCACTTTATTTCATTAATACTTAAGACTTCCATTGAGTATGTTGCTCAGAAAAGTAATATCAAGGCACGATAATAGCTGGATGATATATTGGTGAATTGATTATAAAACAAAATGAAGCTACACGAATTACTTTCCAGAATGAGAACCAGATACTGAAAGACTGTCTTTTGCATGTCTATTGAAACTTTTTATTTTCTTTCAACTTAAATGGTTTTTTATAGAATGTACTTCTGTTTCAAAATTTTAGACTTTATGCATAGTTAAAGTTTGGCGATTCCCATGAGGTTTTTATGAATTTTTTTTAAGTATCCATTTTGAGGCTTATGTCTATTAAAACATGGAATCAAACTCTATCTTGTGGGCTTTGGCCATCATTGTCAGGAAAATGTAGTAACCCTACTTCAGCTTTTACCCCATTAGTCAAAAATATACTCAGTTTATGGTCTCTGTACATTCCTGTCACAAGATGGATGTTCGTTTCTGGTTTACAGTGTGATAGTCTTTTGTCACGAATCTAATTAGCATAATTTTCCTTGCCCTATGCAACTACCTATGACATTTTGAAGAGCCATCAAGATGAGGAAATGTGTCAGCATCTAGTTCCTTTGTGAAATTTCATTTCTTCTTTTCAAATATTATTGAGAACTGAACTTGGATATTGATGGTATTCTTCGTATTCCTTTACGTAGGAGCATGAACATCATGAAGATGAGAGGCTCTGTGTTTTTCTGATTGAGAAGGCACTGAGAAAACTACCAGATGGGAAAGAGGAAATACTAGGAATATTTGATCTGCGGGGATTTGGGATGCAAAATGCAGATATTAAATTCCTAACTTTCCTGGTAATTTCCATGGCCTATATTATCAGCTGGCAATTTTTTTCACAATGATCGGTTGAAATTTTAATTTAATCAGATAAAATCATATCAAGGGTTGGCTAAGGAAATTGAATAAAATTTTATGGACATTTCTTTACTTCCTCTTTAATGGGCATACACCATGCTACCACTATCGCTGTATCCCTGCTTCAAGAGAAAAATGATTTGCGTTTACTAATTGCACTGTCACTGATGACACTACAACTGTTGCATTTTGTTCCTTCAGATTTATTGATAATCACTTAATTGATGCTGTCAAAAATTGTGCCTTGGGCATGTTTTGCTAAGCTTAAAAGTTACTTTCAAGTGACTTTTTTTGCCAAACATTTTTGAGGTTTTTTAAAGGTTTTTTTTTTTTTTTTTGATATCAGTACAAAATTTTGCTTTTCAAGCTTAGCTAAACATACGATGAAATTGTCAGCTCAGAAGATTTCTCATTTTTATTGTTATTGGTTGAATCTTCATGTTATTACTTAATGAATTGGTCTGTCATTGTTTTTCGAACGTTGAATTGCAATAGCAGAGTTTCCTACCAACAGCATAATGTTTGATGTAAGTTCACTTTCTCCATTTTGAACAGTTTGATGTGTTTTACTACTACTATCCAAGGCGATTGGGTGAAGTCCTTTTTGTGGAAGCTCCTTTTTTATTCAAGCCAGTTTGGCAGCTGGCAAAACCGCTCCTAAAATCATATGCTTCATTGGTAAGGATTACCTTATCTATTCAATTCTTGGCTCTGAAAGCGTTTCCTGTTTTGTGTTATTCTACACTTCTACATCTTGGCTGCTGATTACTTACTCTGCTGCTGCTTCTTCATGCTGTTATAGTTTGACCTCAAAGCTTCTCTTGTTTTTGCAGGATTAAGAGAGAAATACTATAGACAGGATAGAGATTAAAAGAATTATTTTCTTCTCAATAATTTTACACAATCACTGCCTCAATATATAAAATGTAATGTAGAATAAAAAAGGAAAAATAATATTCTAACTAAGGAAAGAAAAATCTTTCCTAACCAAGCACTAGTTATACCATATACAAATTTTACAATAATTCCATAATAGATATGGGATTCCTTCTTTTCTACACTCCTCATGAAGTTGGATTATAGATGTTGATCATATCCAACTTGCAGATGAAGTCATCGAAAATTTGTTTGAGTAGCCCTTTGGTGAATACATCTGCTGTTTGTTCTTTGGTTAGAACGTAGATCATGCAAATAGTTCCATTTTGAGCTTTCTCTTTGATGAAGTGCATGTTGACCTCTACATGTTTGGTTCTATCATTAGGGATTTCATTGTAACTTGTAATTCTTCCAAAAGTTTCTTTAATCATAACCCTTCACATATTCCTTGTGCAGTCGCTCTAAATTCTGCTTCAGCACTATTTGTGGCTACTACATTATGTTTCCTGCTCTTCTAAGTTACCAAATTTCCCCACACAAAGGTACAATAACTAGTGGTTGATCTCTTATCTTCTATTGCTCCTGCCGAGTCAGCATCAGTGAATATTCTTATCTCCTTTTCATTTTTCTTGAACAACAATCCTTTCCCAGGAGAGCCTTTGAGGTATCTCAGAATACTGTATACTGCTTCTAGATGGGCTTCCTTTGGAGAATGCATGTGTTGGCTTATCACACTAACTGCGAATGCAATGTCAAGTCTAGTGTGTGATAAGTGGATCAGTTTTCCAACTAGTCGCCGATATCTGTCCTTTTCAACTAATTCTCCGTCATTGTCTGTCTTTCTTCCAGAATCCATAGGAGTGTCACTTGGTTTACACCCAAGCATACCGGTTTCAGTTAGGAGGTCTAGAACATACTATTGTTGTGAAACACTGATACCCTTCGTTGATCTAGCTACTTCCATTCCCAGAAAGTATCGCATTTGTCCCAAATCCTTTATTTCAAATTCTGTAGCTAGATAATTTTTTAGCCTCTCTACCTCGGCTATATTATTTCCTGTGAGAATTATGTCGTCAACATATACAATCGGAATAGTCATTGTCCCATCTTCAAATATTTTGAAAGACATAGTGTGATTGGATTGCCCCTATTGGTATCACCGACTCTTCAGTACATTTGCAATTCTATCAAACGATGCTCTTGGTGACTGTTTAAGGTCGTACAAAGATTTTTTTAGTTTACGTACTTTGTTTTCTTCATGTTTCTTAGAGAATCCTGGTGGTAGCATCATGTATACTTCTTCGTCCAACTCCCCGTTCAGGAATGCATTTTAATATCAAACTGTTGAAGTGGCCAATCCAAGTTTGCTGTTAGTGATAGAAGAACCCGAATCGTATTCAGTTTTGCAATTGGTGCGAATGTTTCTGTGTAATCTATGCCATAGATTTGAGTGTATCCTTTTGCGTCCAGACGAGCTTTGTATCTTTCTATTGTCTCGTCTGAGTTATACTTCACATCAAACACCCATTTGCACCTAACGGGTCTCTTTACTTTTGGAAGTTCCATCACATCCCAAGTGTCATCTGTCTTAAAGGCTTTTATTTCTTCCATTACTGCTTTTTTCCACCTGGGAATTTCCAAGGCCTCTTGGATATTTCTCGGAATTTCTGTACTATCAAGGTTAGCTACAAAAGATTGAAATCCAGGAGATAAAGTTTTGTAAGCTACTAATTTTGAGATAAGGTAAAGAGTACACAACCAAGTTTGTTTCATGAGAGCAATAGGTAGATCAGTGTCAGGGGATTTTAGATTGGTGTCTGGAGCTATCACCGGTTCCGACTCTCTTGGTGCTTTGAGTGTGCTGTTTTCCTTATACTTTGATTTTGGCTTTCTTGAGTAAACAATTATCTCTTTGTCATGTTGTTCTTTCCGTTCTCCCCTTGAATTCAAGTTGCCTTCTATAGATGGCATGTTGGGACCGATGGTGTTGTAGGCTTAGTGATAGATTCAGAGGGATTAATAGAGATTTCAAAGAGCCGATCTTCACTTAAGTTCTCCCCCCGAAGAGGATTTTTTGAAGTAGGGGCTTTTTTCAAAGAAGGTGACATCGGGGCTGACAAATACCTTTTTTTGTGAGTGGATCATAGCATTTATATTCCTTTTGTGTGGGTGAGTATCCGATGAATACGCACTTAAGTGCGCGGGGTTCAAGTTTATTTTGAAACTAGGGGTGTGTGTACAAAACATGTACATCCAAACACCTATAGGGGTAAGTTGGAGCTAAGACGAGAGTTAGAGAAGACTTTCTAAACTCTTTGGAGGGGAGTCTCAAATTTCAGAGTACGACTAGGCATTCTATTTATAAGATAGGCGGATGTTAAAATTGCATCACCCCATAAGGTTTTGTTTACATTTGTGGTGAACATCACCTTAAGTATGTATCTTTTTTTCACTCAGCAATCACATTCTATTGGGGAGTATCGACACATGAGCTTTGGTGGATTATTCCATTTTCTTGAAGATGGGTTTTTAGAGTATTATTGAAATGTTCCGTGCCATTATCCGCGCGCAGAATTTGAATTTTTGTCTGAAATTGGGTTTGAACCATAGAATGGAAATTTATGAACACGAAACGTACATCGATTTTTTCTTTTAGCAAATAGACCTAACAATTTTGAGTATGACCGTCAATACAAACCATTTTGTGTGAGTGCAATTAGGGATTTGTGAAGTTCCCCATAAATTACTGTGAATCATACTAGATGGTTGGATGGTTTGTACACATATTTTGGATGTTTTGCGAGTTCGCAACTTTCACAATTAAGATCAGAAGGCATTTTATTCGAAAATATTGAAGGAAATACATGTTTTAGATATTGAAAGTTGGGATGTCCCATCCTATGCCATAAAAGAATTTCACTATCTTTAGGAACAAAAGCAGAATCACAACTAGCAAATTGACGTTGTTTACTCACATCAGTCTCGTCAAAGTAGTAGAATCCATCACACTCTCTAGCACTGGCAATCGTCTTCCTCGATAATAGATCCTGAAATACATAGTTTGAAGAAAAAAATTAGCAGAAAAATTTGCATTTTTTGTCAATTGGTTAATGGATAATAAATATAATGAGGGATTTGGAACATGTAGGACTTTTCGAGTGTGATTGAATTAGAGATTCAAATACTCCCTTTTCCAGCCATTGGAGAGAGAGAGAGTCATCTACAATTTTGACTTTAAGATTGCCGACACATGGTGAGTGTGAAGAAAACAAATGGTGGGAGTCCGCAATATGATGGGGTGCACCGGAATTTATAATCCATGGTACTTTGAAGAGTGTAGTGGTGTTTAAAGCTATCAGGAATTACCTCTATGGGCCAAGGAACTTGTTGAGCCAGATGATTGAAAACTGGAAAACATTTTGTAGAGTTGTTTTAGTTGCTTGGGACTGAAAGCACCGCTAGTAGTGGAGTTTGAGTTTTGTACTTCGGTGGAATCAACTGTAGCTTGATAGCCATAGTTTTTAGGTGCTCTGTCTCGGTTTCCAATTAGATGGTTTTCCGTGTAAATCCCAACACGTGCCTTCTTTATGTCCAGGTTTCCGACAGTGATCGCACCATGGACGCCCCTTTTTGTTGTTTTGGACCTAAGCCAATTTTAGGTATTCCTCTTAACATTTTTCCTCCCAAATCAGGCCCAACTAACTTTGGCCCATTAAATGAGGTTCTTTTAATTTTTGTAACAGCTCCGTGTAGCCTCTTCTGACCCAGTCGGCCTAATTGAGTTAGATAGAAGGGCCGACCCATCTACAGACACTGCAGACCCATCTTGGTTCTTCAACATTATTTGCCGGCGATTCTCCTCGCGTCTGACTTCGGTGAATATATCCCATGTGGAAGACAGTGGTCGACGACTAAGGATTCAACCTCTCACATCATCTAGTTCCCTGTTCAACCCAGCCAAGAACTTGTATACTCTTTCATTCTCCACCATTTTTCTGTATCACACGCTGTTGCTAAGGCAGTCCCACTGTTCATCTACACTAAGGTCCAATTCTTGCCCAAGGATAATCAATTCCATGTAATAATCCGTGACATCCCTGCCTCCCTGCTTTGCCTGCTACAATTTTGTTTTTATTTCAAAGATTTGGGACATCTTCTGCATCAGAGTACATGTCTCGAACGACATCCCATATGTCCTTCGCGGTTGCCATGAAGAGGTAAATTTTGCCGATTGACGGTTTCATGGAATTCACAAGCCACGCCATTACCATGGAATTTTCAGATTTCCATTCTTTTGGAGGTTTGCGTCTGTGGGTTGTTTTATGTCTTCGGTAAGGTATCCAATCTTCCCTTTTCCGTTGATCACCAATTTGATTGATTGAGCCCACTCTCTATAATTTTTTCCGTTGAGTTTTTCCACCATGCGTTGAAAGGAGGAATTAGCTATTCGACCTGAAGTCATGGTGGAGAAATTTTCAGCCTCGCTGGTTACTGGTTCGGAGGAGGTTGATTTTTTTTCTGTTGGTAGCGTTTTCTACCATTGGTAGTCGGGTTTTTTGATTTCACCCGGGCTCTGATACCATATAGACAAGATAGCGATGAAAAGAATTATTTTGTTATTTTCTTCTCAATAATTTTACAGCAATAACCGCCTCAATATATACAATGTAATGTAGAATAAAAAAGGAAAAATAATATTCTAACTAAAGAAAGAATAATCTTTCCTAACTAAGCACTAGTTATACCATATACAAATTTTACAATAATCCCATAATTGATACGGGGTTCCTTCTTTTCTACAAATACTAAAAATTAACTTTTGAGCTATCCTAACTTAAT
The DNA here is from genome assembly GCA_903798385.1 of Fraxinus cuspidata. NCBI lineage: Eukaryota > Viridiplantae > Streptophyta > Magnoliopsida > Lamiales > Oleaceae > Fraxinus > Fraxinus cuspidata. The sequence continues at coordinate 46,875 of CAIGRP010018977.1, forward strand.
TCTAAGTAGCCTTTTTAACGAAAGTAACTAACTTCTTGACTGACTTTTCTAGTAAGTAATGTTACTTTGACCAAAAATGTTGTAAGTAGCTCATTCCAAAATTGATTAAAATGAAGAGCATTTAATAAGGTTTATTCTTGCTTCTCCAGTTCCCATTTTATCATCATATGCGGACAATATGAAATTTTTATTATGGGTGTGCTTGAACTACATTATTTTGAAAGAATATATTTTGAAATAGTAGATTGATGGAGAATGTGTAGTTGAAAAAGAAGAAAAAATTATTGATGTGATAAAAAATATTATTTTATTGAAAAATTTGTGGTTAAAAATGAGTAGAAGAATGAGAATTAAAAAGGCTCAACCATGGGCTATGCCAATCACTTTTTTCTTTTACCTGTCATCTCTTCCTCGTGATTCTACATTACTTTTCGATTACATTTTCATTGTTATAAATCATTCTCTAGGTGTTCAAAAGCATATGCAACTGGCAGTGCCAAACCTCATCTCAATACTGAGCTACTCTTCAACTCATTCCTAGACTTTGAGATCATACGGTCATGTTGTAGTCCGAAGGGCTATAGGGTTTTGGGTCATATTAAGAGAAGTGACTCTCCGATTGAAATCGATATCCAAAATTCAAATATACAACAAATGAGTTTTGAATTCTACACCAAGGTTTTGCTACTCTTCTGGTATTCGTTTTTCTTTCACAAGTAGTTACTTCCCTGCTTCAGTACTCAAAATTCGGTGCCGACTTAAGGAACAAGCATACCATAAAAAAGTTGCTCGTTTTTATCATACAAAAAAGTTTTTTTCTGGCTTCTTCACCTTTACATGGTTTGATGTGACTCATTGCTAATGTTTTGTAGGTGAGATTTTGCTCAGTAAAGACTGTAATGGAGGAGTATTTTACAGCAGCTACCATTCCTTCTAACTTTAAAGAATGAACATACAAAGATGTGCAATGGAATGGAAGGCTTTGATAGTCATGCATATGGTAAACATTATAGAAAGTTAATCTTTGTTTAAATACAAACTGACAGTATACTGTAAGTATGACCAGTATTCGACAAAATCACTGAGAAATAAAAGACCAGCCTGTCAACATGTCATTAGTACCTTAAACTTGTTGAGGTTAGAACAAAACTTTTAAGTGTAAAGCTTCATCGAGAGAAAAATTTCGACTAAACCACCTTAAAAGGGCATGGGTACCCTTTTAATAAACTGTGAAGCGAAGGATTAAATCGCAGCAAATACAAATATAGGGGAAGATATCATTTCCTTGATTTTATGATTTTCAATGTTAAAATGCCATTCTCTTGCTTTTTCCAACTTGTTGCTTTTCTTTGAGGACGATTGGCGGAAAATGACCCTAACCTTTTCCCATTTTATGTATTTTATCCAAATTTTAAATTTTCGTGTCAATGGTTCCAAATCTTTATATTCTTGGCACAATTGATATCTTTGAATAGATTCCAAGTAAAAGGTTAGTTAGTTCAACAATGCACTTCTTTTAAAGATAAATTGGATAGGTAGTCTTTAACTTTGACGAAAGGAATAATCTTTGTTCTTAACCAACTTTGACGAAAGGAATAATATGTAAGAATTTATAATAAACATTAAATAAATGCAATAAAATGAATAAGAACCAAGGTTGAGTCCCCAATTTCGAAATGTCTAGAAACATCCGATAAGAAAAGATTCATCCTTGAATTTTAAAGAGTGCGCAACAATGTACAAAATTTTATCTACAATAAAATATGCTATTATAAAATTAATTGTTTATATTTACAAGGAAGATTCTATTGTCTAAAGAGTAGGACTCATTTAGTCTATCAACGTATATAATTCGAAATTTGCATTAAAAAAGTTATTTGATAACAATTTTGAGGAGAAAATAATATACTGGAAAAAATCGATAAAAATGTGAAAAAGTAGACATTATTTAAAAATTAAAAGTGCGCTTTGTTTGTTGTTTTAGAATCATTTTCAATATTAAAATACTGAAAACGTTTTTTTTTTTTGTTATTTCTGAACATTCGTTTTTGAAAATAAGAATAAATTTATAATATAAAATTCAAAATGCATTTTTAACGTTTTAGGGTTTTCAGGAAAATTTTGAAAACACTAAAAACATGGAAAACAATTGTTAAATGAAAATTTTAAAATTATGATTTTTTAAAAAAATATAAATTCTAACAAATAAATTTTTTAAAACTATAAAAAATTAAAATTCAAAATAAATTTGATAAATTCTAAAAAAAAAAGTGAAAAAAATAAATTCTAAAATAATATAATTCTAAAAAATTAAAATTAAAATTCTGAAAAATAAATATTATAAAAATTTATACAAAATTAAAAAAAAATATAGCTCTTATGATTATTTACATAAAATGTTTTAAAGAATATTTAAATGATCACAGACAAAAATATTTTAAATTAACGTATTAATTTTTATTTTGTTTCTTATATTTTGAAATTAATTTATTATTTGTTATCTTATTTTTTTTAGTGAGAAAAAGTATTATAAAATCCACCAACTTTAAAATGTATATAATACTCGATAATATGTTAATGTAAAATGTTCTTTTTTATTGAATAATCAAATCTAATAAAATAAAAGAAAATGTAATAAAATAATTTTATAAAATGTCAAATCAAATCTATTTTTTAGTTTTTTGTTTTGAGAAATAATATTTCAAAATGATAAATCAAACACTTTTTTATAAATCTTAAAACATACCCTTGAAACAGAAAATAAATTCAAAACTTAAAATTGAAAATCGAAATACAAACCAACTGGACCCTAAAAGTTCTGGACACATTTTGCTTAGGGCTGTTTGATTCCTTTTTTTTTTTTTTTTTTTTTTGTAAAATGAATTTTAGAATAGTAAATTAATGGAGAATGTGTGGTTAAAAATGGAGGAAAAATTTTTGGATTGAAAAAAATGTGGTTGAAAAGAAGAGAAAAAAATATATTTTGAAAAAAATGGAGATGAAAAAAGTGTGTTAAATGTAATTTTCTATTAAAATTAAATAAGTTACTTTCTTTGCAAGATTGATCATGTGCCATAGGATAAAATGCTACTTTTACATCTCTTTAACCTTACCAAACGTTCTCTTAAACCGCGGCTTGTTAACAAGCAGACTCTCTCCCACCCTCGCCCCCCTCTAAAAATCTCTTCGATCCCTTCTCGCCACCGTTGTCGTACACACGCACGCGCTGCCGCACGAAGGCAGAAAAACGCACACATACATATCTCTCTCGACTCTCTCTCTCTATATCTCCACATATCTATAAATACATCTTTATATCTGCTTTTGTTGGGATCACAACTCGCTGATCGGGACGTTGTACAGATACCACGCCCTCTCTGGTTAGCTCTCTATCTCAACATGTAAACATATATGTTAATACTTTTATTCCATTTATTTAATAAGATTCACCTAATTTCCACTCAAAATAGTTAGGGTTTCAAAAAATCCGGTATTTAAATCGTAATGAAAAAGATGGAGACAGACAGTGTATATACCTTTTATTTTTATTATTCCAGTTTTCTTTCGTAGGTAACATGCGTGAAACCTGGTGCAGTTATAAATTATTTGCCGTAGTAAATATTTTGAACTGGGTTTTTATTTTTTGTGGGTAAATGGTTATTCACTACAAGGGTTTAAAAAACAACTACTGCTCCATGGAACCAGTGCACTTAATATACAATTGGCTAGAAATTGAATTCACACGGCACAATGTTACTGAAGATACATAGGATTTCTTTTAGTTTTTTAATTGATTGTGTATATTATGCAACTCTTTTTATTATTGTTGTTCATGTTCTGACTTTTGATTAATATGTAATTTTAAGTTGCTTTTTATAATTTGCAAAGTAGGCTCGAGGTTCCGAACTTGATTGATGGAATGAGATACTGAACCTGATGGTGCATTGCAGTGGCTATAATAAGATTGAAAACTGGATTATTTTTTGATTTTGCTCTCATCGGGAAGTTGAAGCAGATATTTTGTTCTAAAGACTTGTATTGATGCACGGTACTTAAATGCAGTGGCTATGCTGTTACTTGTGATATAATATATGCTGATATTGCTAATTTTCTACTCTATTTGGTCAAGGACAAAAGACAAGTGGCATTAGTTACATTGTTACCACTGGCCACAAGTTAGGTATACTGTGAAGTCACTGAAAAGACTTAATTTGGACAATGAAAAGCATTGTTGAAAAGGAATAACAATTTACATAATGAGGTTATATACTTGTGAACTGTGACGTCTGCTGAGCTGTAGGCATCTTACTGTTATCTATTACCCATTCTCGTAGAGTTAGAAATAAAGATCAAATTTTAAGTGTTTTGTAGAAAAATCAAGAAATGACTATTCTTTCTATACAAGCTTGTGTTCATGTATCTATTGAGATTTACTATTCACTTTGATTCACACTGTTTGCCATCGAAAGGCTTTACAAAGGTCTAGTCCAAGTTGTTTGTAACGACGGTGATACTTTGAGTCTTCTGTGATGCTTAGTGGCCTTAAAGGGCCGATTGCATTTCTTAGACTAAAATAACACGCATTTTCTTTTTTAGTTGTTAATGATCTTTAATGATTTTTTTAGATCTTTACGCACGTCTAACAACGTACCTAATGGAGTGACAAAAAATCATTTTTGCAATCAACCCTAAATCTATTGAGAACACGACTTAATATACTGTTGTTTGTTAACGATGATCCGTAAAAGTAGATAGTTTTTGGTGAGGCCTCTATTTGTTCTGAAGTGGATGGATACTCAAGGTTAAATCTTTGGCTACCGCTACCCAATCCAAGGTTTGACACAGTTGATGTTCCAACTCATCTTTGAGTGATTGCAAATTTGCATGTAATAGGAGGGGTTCAAGAAGGGAGAGTTGCCTCACATTGTGCTGTTCACAATGTTGGAATATCACCTTTTGGTTTTTAGATGTACCTATTTTATCTATGGAATTTCAGCATGATGCTCTTCTCCCTCTTTTCATGCTTTTTATGAACCACCACCCGAGTTCTTTAATTTGAATAGGTGCAAAAGTTCTCTAGCATGGTATCTTGGGGCATTGTTTGAAACTTGTTGAGGCTTACTACTTGAGCCCCATTAAAAGGCTCAAACTTTATGTCTCAAGTACGATCTATTAGGCTTACACCCTGATTATTGACGCCTCAAGGCGACTAAGGTAGGTAGGTGTTCACGTTTTTATCTTGTATATATTGGCATTTTACAACGGAATGTTAGTACTTTTTTATTTTTATTTTCTACTTATACGCGAAAGGGAAATGGGAAGGGGAAGAAACCATTGCAAGTAGAGGATGATGTCAAATGATAAGAAAGGAATGACAGTGCCATGATGATAGGAGAATCAAATATGTTGATGATTCCCTTAAAGATTCTATTATTAGAGATGATATAGGAGAATTTTGGATTATTTTTATTTCTAAGTTCTAACGATACATTACCATTTATTACATCTCACTAATTTGAGAACTTATTACCTTTATACTTTATTGATCTATTTCATGTTTTTTTAGAGTTAGAATTTTCATTTTGTTAACTTGTTTTATTATAGATTTTTAAGATGGTTTATGTCATTATGAGCGTATTTTTATATTCTTTTAAGTTATTTTATTGGTTTGTCTTTAGACTTGCGCCTCTTATGCCTTGCCTTACATATGTAAAATGCCTTGGTACCCAATTGAGCATTTTTAAAATTGTCAGGGAGAATTGATGTAACTAGCTGTGGCGATATTTAATTTGAGATGATAAAATATACATAGAAAGCACTGTTGGGTAAATTATTAGAATTCTCTTGCTCTATCATGTAGTATTTGTGTATGAGGTATTGATTAGTCCTTTTCTTTACTTTCGGACATTAGATTTTATTTCATTTTGTGATTTGTGATGTTTGTTGCTATGATGGTGTATCTGTATTTTTTTATTGCTGTTATTAAAAGACTCGTTAATAATAAATTTCTCTTTATGCCACCTGTATTTCTTATGATGCAGTGTCAGGTCAAATAATTTAAGCATTTTAATCAAATTCATTCTTTAATTGTTCAGGATGCGTAAAATGGTGTTTGGATGACATTGGAACTACATTCGGGCAATGACTTCAAGCATGTTTTCGGGAGATCGAAGGTACATAATGGTCTTTCACTGTGAAAATATTTCGGGGTTGTTTGAGCCCCTTTTTTTTCAAAAAAATGCATTTTGTAATAGTGTTATGAAGGAGAATGTGTGGTTAAAAATAAGGAAAAGTTATGGGTTTGCGTGTAATATTATTTGATTGAAGAATGTGTGGTTGAAATGGGTCAAATCACCGTAGAAGAATGTTTTTTGATGAAAAAATGGGGTTCAAATAAGGGCTTCATCTCTTAGTTCTTTTTTACTGATGCTCCTCCTAACATATTGCGGGATTATGACTAACTGATGGATGAATCTCTTTTTTCCTGAAGTTATACGCACACAATTCTAATTTTGTCTACATGTTATGATTATGTGAAGCATGGAACGAACTGGTTAATTGAGAAGCGCTAGGAGAATTTTGTTGGCTTGCTTTTGTTACAGCAAAAATAATTGTTATGATATTCTGAGAATGCAGTTATAAGTGTTGGATTAGTCATCTTTTAACATTATTTTTCCAATGATACTATCGGGGACATGTTCTTTTCTATCCAACATTAGCAGTCTGGTATGCGAGAGAGTTCTGGTAGAACTCGTCAGTCACTGATTTGGTTCCTTCAACACCCAATTCAATTACAGAAATTAAGATAGAGTTCTAAAGAAGAAGAGATGATGTAAATGAGAAATTTATATTTGAAATATGCAAGTAAGATCTACAG
>CAIGRP010018982.1:0-47819 GCA_903798385.1 Fraxinus cuspidata
GGAAATCAAATCTTTCCTTGTATAGAATTGTAACGTTATATATATTGAAGGCAATACATACCAAGGATTATCGAGCAAAATTGTGACACGTCATTCTCCTTATGAAGAAGAAAATAGAGTTTTATTGTTGAACATATTGACTATTCTGATAGCAAAGATGGGGAGTTTGATCCTTGTCTCACACTCTCTCTTACGCTGATTTTGGAGATAATTAATCATGATACAATTGAGTAATTACTTATAGCATTACCACCTAATTCAAATATTCCATTTCCTCAAACTCATGCCAAAATTGATATCGCCTAATCCTTTACGTACCTTTAAGGTTGACTTTTTTATGGCTTTCTATCAATTGATTAAAACTTCTTGGGCAGCTACAAATTTTTCCAAGCAATTATCCGCTTACATACTCTTTCTATTGATATTCGAATGTTGCCAATTAATTATCGACATATTGTGTTAGATCTTCCATTTGTTGTCAATGTTCTTAAATTTCATGCCAAGATAAAAAAGATAAATTATTTTCAATCATTAATTTTTTAAGCTTACTTTTGATGCGCAATATAAGCTCCAAGACTTTAATTGTGACCACTGTGCTTTATCGAGTGTTCCTTTGACTCAATTTTCTTAACAGGCGAAGAAAATAACTTTTTATCATCACATAAAAAAAATTATTTGACTGGTCATCACAATTGAACGAAAGTCATAATTTCCATAGAGAAAAATTATTCTCTTATCGGCTCCATTCGAGCCTTCGATGTTGCAATCATTTTTTTCTATAGGCCGGTCTAAGTGCTAATCCCTTGTGCTCCTTATTATGGGCAGTCAATTGAAGTTTCTAAAGAGAAGTTACATAAGTTTTCATTTCTTGGAGTTCCGTGTCGATACTCGGTTAGAAGGAGAGGTCGTCCTCTTTGTAAGATCGTATTCTTGGGGATGATTTACACATTTAGTTGTTGTCACATGATCAATTTCAATATTTGATTCATAAAAAAGATCGTCCCCTTGGTATAAGTTCAGATATGTTGCTGTCAAGAATTTAGTACAGTCATTTGGTCAAAACAAAAGATTGAATCTCCTTCATGCAGGAAGTTCGAGTCTACTTTGCAGAAGTCGAGTCTCAGCTGGTGAGAAATCATGGAAATAGATATAAAGATAGAGATAAAAGTTAGATATGATTTAATATAGAGTTTAATTCAAATAGGTTTTTTTAAGATTATATTTAATAATTTGATAAAATTCTACTTTATTAGATATTCTTTTGATTTTAGTTTCTTTGCTATATATATAGGGCTAATTCAATATAATACACCCTAGAATATATATGATAAATTTATTTTTCTCTTGCCCTAATTATTCTTCTTCTTGGATTTTCTTTCTTTTTTATTCGTTCTCAAATTATTACGCTCCTACGTTAGCTACACCTAACTCCCTACCCATGACAGAATATACACGCGTTGTCCGAGTTACAATGTCAAAAAATACTATAGTTCAATCACTCACAATTTGAAAATAGAGGAGGCAAAAACAGTTGAAAAAAACTGCACAAAGTTCATGCTGCCGTTTTGATCTCATGTGTCAATTTCCCCAACATTTACATTATGTTCACTTACAGCCTTTTATTTTATTTTATTTTTTTTTTTTTCAAATCAATTTTCTCTAAGAAGTAGCATTGCAGATAAACAAGGCTAGGGTGGAGGAAGAAAACCTTCACGCTGGAAGGATGTCGACCTTTGTATTTGGTGCATCAGTGCTTGTGTATTAACTTTTTTCCTGTTGGGTATATTGTGTGCATATTTCATTTCATTTCTTATTTCCTTGATCTTTTGGAGATAATGTGCAATAGCATATAAAGAGGAAAAAAGTCGCTCACGGTTTTGAGGCTGCTAACTTTTTCCTCACGAGAAGTGGAGGCCCCTTGACCATTTTGGTCAGCATCTATATCAGCTCCACTGCAATCAGGAGGGTACTCAGATTTACTACTTCTTGAACGGCATTTCCCCAACCTCTTCAGTTGTGACGCTTCTGCATCCATGGCCTCTGCATTTCCTATCAAGCTCATTTTATCTTGACTGTTCTCATCATTAATAGCCCTGCGGAGCCAGACAATCACACTCTATATTAACAGATAATAGTGAATTTCTAAATGACTGACGAAGTTAAATGTTCTCTATTTGTTTAATATTCAAAACTAAGCTGAAAGGTTGTGTTTTATGTACTTCTTCAATAATACCCCTTGACACGTTACATATTTGGACGACATGTTTTTACTTTGAAAGCACTACAAAACTGGGATCATCTTTTCTTGGCTAATCTCATCATAATCACCCTACGGGGCAAACAAATACCACCAAAGATTGAAAGTAAAAAATTCCAAAAATAGACACCAATTTAAACTTTGCTCCTATCTCAAAATTGAAAATCATGATTTAACTTGTCAGCATTTCTTACATTAATCTTACGGAGTTTTCTTTTATGCACCTTCTTCAATAATTTCCATCGACGTGTACTATAAAGAGATTCGTTGGGCCAAATTGGGATCATTTTGTTAAAGTAGGCAGGGGATTCTATGTAGGGAAAGTGAACATTAATTTCAGATGTTGCCCAAAGGAAGCCAATCAATACAGAGCATGAAAAATGCTTGTCAATCCGGATGCCGCCTTTTGTTGGTTCTTTTTCAACAAGCAGTTAAATTAACATCCAGTGTTTCACAATGCACCCAGAGAAATAATCTTTAACATCGCAGCATGAAACACATTCCATATTATATTTTCACACGACATAAGCTCAAATTTCGCCAAAACACACAAATAATTGAAGCCCATTTACCAAAAGCAGCATTAATTTCATAATTTACTTCCCTATATACCTTTATTTCCATATACACACAAACGTTTTATTCGTCTTTATCACTTTTGACTTAACCCACAACAGATAAACAACAGAATATAAAAAAGAAATTACAAAACTCTATCTCATGAATTAAAAGAGAAAGACCTAGAGACAGTTAGAGAAGAAGTAGATTGGAGGTCGGAGTCCAGAGGCTCAACGTTAAGGTCAGTCAAAACAGCGAGTTTCGGTGGCTGTGGAGTCGGCGCATGCGGTGGAGGTGTCTTTATGGTGGCCTCGTTGGCCGGAGGCTCCGGTTTCACGGCGGCAGGAAGAGGTCGGGACATATCAGAAAATCTAGAAGGAGAGTAATTTTGGCCTGAAAATGTTGACTGAAATAGGTTTCGGTCTGTTGGGGGTAGGCGGTGAGTGAGACCATTTTGGAAATTTTAATTTAAAGGACCAAAATAAGGAGAGTAGATAAAATAATAGCCCTCTAATTCTCATAGTAAATGAAATACATACATAAACTAGAAAAAAAATTTGAGAATGAGAATAGAAGCTGAAATAACATTCTATAATCTAATTCAGAATTTTTTGTTCTAGTATCAATATATAGAACAAATAGAAAAGCAATTAACGAAGAAAGTAATATATTATTATTATTATTTTGATCATACTGTGAATTTTAACTTTCAAAAAATTATAATTATTTGCTCATGTTTGATAATCACTAAAACAATTTTTTTTTCTCAAACTCATTTTTCAACCATACATTTTCACAATAAAATATTTTGCGCATAAACCCATAACTTTTTTCTACTTTTTAACCATATATTCTCCAAAAAAATACTATTTAAAAAAAAAGGCTCATTTTAATATTGTCAAACAGGCATGTCAATTGTTCACTTCCAAATTTGACATGTTAGACAAACAAAAATGACTTTACCATCCTTCCTTTAGAAGTCGAATACTACTAAACTGCGTATAAAAGAATTTTCGAAAATGATTTCTTACGTGCACCCAAACTATATGTAGATAAGATATCATTGATTTGTTAATCTAGTAACTTAAAAGTATGGAGATAAGATATCATTGATTTGTTAATCTAGTAACTTAAAAGTATGGAGATAAGATATCATTGGTTTGTCAATCTATTAAATTAGAAAGGTTAGATTTGACTGAACATATCCAAGGAAAATCCCATCCGTTTGCGTCCAATCCGCCCCTTTAGTCGCCCACAGGGCAACAACCTTGAACGCAACTCGACTAGTTCGAATTCACTGCTTAACTCTACTAGTTCAAAGCCACAAGGTAATATTTTATATTGAAATGCCAATCTCATCATGCAGAATTATCCTTCGATCCAACAAAACAACAAATAAAATCTTATTCTCAATAAATTTAACGTCTAGTATATAAATTCTTTTTACATTCAAATTCCGCATCAAACATGGGCCATAACAAAGTCCACTACTTCTCTATTCTAAGTACAAAGGAAAAATAAATAAAATAACATGAAAAGCATGTCTAAAAGCGGTCATAAAAGAGCCAAAAGATTTGCTTTTATACAACGGAATAGCCTTTAAATTAACAAAGTAAATAAAATAAACTATCCGAAAGGTTCAAAAGATAATCATTCATTGCATAAAAGTGCACGAGAAAAGTAACATGTATAGAGAAAACTACATTTCTTCTCAAGAACTCAAGGTAATGCTCGCCACAACATCTGTGGCAGATGAACCAAATGCCGGTAAGAGCCAGCCTCTTTCACAAGCAAAGTCCACATAAAACTCGAACTTATCCTGTGCATTTGGAATGTCAAGAGCCAGATCATCTAGCCCGTCCTTGATCCTGTTGAAACCTTTAGTCATCTGATTGATAGTTATCAGTCCCTCACCGAAGCACTCTCGGAGCAAATCCAGCATCCCGTCGTTTTTCTTCTCCATTGCCATAACCAAAGTTTTCTTCACCACCTCGTGATTAAAGAAAGGCATTCCCAGATCTCGAATGCATTGACAAGCTTCACCGACAACGCCACCACTTTCGTACTCTTCTAGAAGCTTCTGAATCTTGTCCTTTGCATCCTCCACTGCCCAGCCTGTACCTCCGCCCCAACACCTCAGGATTCTCTCCCCAGCATGACGAGCTGCTACAAGTGATTGAGCCATATGCACGGTTTCACTTCCGCTACAATTTGGTGGCAACTTACCGGCAATCTCTTCCAAATTCAAGGGAGCGAGGACATCATCTATAACAGCCCTTGCCAGGAAAAAGGCAAGTTCATTTGAAGCATCTAAAATGTCAAGTGCAGTATCTTCTGCAGATTCCAAGAGCATAACAAAGCCATTGACCATGTCTTCAGTCGAGAAGATCTCAATATGAAGTGCTGAAAGCAAAACTGATGCCATCTCCTTCTCTCTATTTTTCCTGTCCATGGCTAAACTGATCAGCTTCTTGAGAAAAATTGGATTATGCTCGGGTGTCCCAAGATCTTCCAAACTCCGAATCAATTCAGGAATATCATCAGAGAGGAAGTACTCATGAATAATGGTAACAACCTCTTCCTTGTAGCGGAATAATTTCTCATCATTTTTGTCCGGTTTCTCTCCATTCTCGCCCAAAGGTTTTAAGTAAGATGCATCAAGCCATCCCTCAGATATTGCCTGAGAAACAAAGGTTTGGAACAAGGTCTTTGCAGAAGGAATATCAAGGGCAAGATCATCAAGGCTCTCAGCTAATCGAGTAAAACCTTTCACCATTTGACTTGAACTTATCAGACCCTCGTCTGCTGACTCCTTTAGTAGTTTCCAGATGAGTGGTTCTGCTGTACTTATCTCCATTGCTAGAACTAATGCTCTCTTCACAACTTCATGATGAAAAAATGGAACACACAACTGTCTAATACACCTACAGGCTTCAGAAATATCTCCATTCTCTACATATTCCCTTAAAAGCTCAGCTATCTTTTTCTTCACTTCTTCAACGGTTAGATGTGTACTACCACCCCATCGCCTCTCCACAAGCTCTGCATGATGCGGTGCTGATAGATAGCTTTTCTCCGCAGTTTGCAGCACCTCGAATCCCTTGGAGGTCTCTAGAAGCATTTTTCGGGCCCTGGGGATGAAAGACGGAGGTAGAATATCGTCAACCACTGCTCGAGCAATGAATAAAGCAAGGATGTCAACGGTATCCAATATGTCCACAGATAGATCATCAGCAGATTCAAGAAGCATGAAAAACCCTTGACGAATCTGGGTTGAGTAGATAACATTGGCATAAAGAGTTGAAAGCAGAACTGAAGCCATCTCCTTCTCTTTGTCATGTCTGTCCATGGCAATGGACACGAGGCGCTTAACAAAGTAGGGATGATACTCACTTGATCCTAGTTCCTTAAGACAAGAAGCAGCAACTTCTACATCACCAGTGCTGAAGTATTCCTCTAGGATGGACACCACGGCTTTCTTGTATTCATCCAACGGATCAGAGACAGTTGATCCAACAAGCTCATATGGCTCCTGTTGGGACCGATACAAACAAATAGCAATGTAAATAAAATTATATATACTTAACGATAATATATTTTCCTGCTCCAAAATTCCACGCACCCAAACATGAAACAGGAGAAAAAATAATGAATCGTCATATGATTTACCTCGCCACTGTCATAGTTGGGATCATTATGATCAAGAAAAGATTCACTATCAGTATCAAGGAGTTTTCCCCAGGTACCTTTACCACCGGCACCATCTGTTCACCATCAGAATACCAGACAAAACAAACCACATCCGTAAGACAAGAAGCACGTACAACAGTTATAAAATGCACTCCAGGACAGCTATAAGACATTATTGACATATTAACATGATGACATATCATTTGTCTATAGGCACTCCATATTGTAGCTACTATGCACAAATACTTTACAGGGCACAAACTGAGTCAGAACTAAAAGAGTTACGTGATAAATATAAACAGAGACCAGTCACTGACATACATATATGAATTCTTCCTTTTTTCTCCAAAAGATAAGCAACATGGACTGCAGACAACATTAAATGAAAAGGCGTGCAACTGCATAACTTCATGGTAAATAGCCAAGAAATAAGTTTAGAGACAATCATGCATTTTAGATGTCAGCACGTGTATTATAATGACATGCCTTGAATGAAGAGGATGTTAACAGTCTTTTACATCATTATAACATGTTGTCATTATTAATTTAACTAAAAATTTATATTTACACAACCTGAAAAATGTAAAAGGCATCAACAAATTTTATTCAGAAAAAAAAAAAAACCGGAATAGATTAATAAATCTTTATTTTATCTCATTACAAGTTTTCTGAGGAACCATTCATATACTTTTGAGAGAAACATAGGATGTCAATCATTAAAAATTCCTTCGACACCCAATAGTTTTCAAATAGAAACATTTAACGACAAACCACTGAAGTACACAACATTTTGTAAGGAAAATAAGTAAATAACATTTGAGTTGGGTTGGAGAGGATCACATAGTCAAGTGTACTCATTCCCAGGCAGGTGATTTTCAAATGCGAATATCAAAAGAAACAATATGTAATACAGGTGATCAAAGTCAGGGCCGGCCCCTAAGACGAGGCGGATGAGGCCCGCGCCTCAGGCCCAAAACTGGAGAGGGCCTCATTTTTTGGCCCACAATTTTTTTCCCGGTCTGGCCCAAAACCAGAGGGCCTCAATTTTGGCCCAATTAATATTATTATTTTTTAAATAGTAAACGAATCAAGAGGCCAAATCATATCAGTATCTCCTTCCCTTTCTACAATTCTACTCTAACCGTTGCGCCTACGCCGTCTCCGGTCTCTCTACTTTCCTTCCCTTTGTTTTCCTCCTTTCGTTTACCTCCCTTCGAAGGCTTCACTCTTTCACAAATCACAAGATTCACTTTTCATAACAACCCTAACCGCGCCGTCCGCACGACTGTGAGTCGCTCTTTGAGGTCAATTGTCGACTGGTCAGTACTGTCGTTCGTAGTCCAAATCCACCATTGGAGTTGAGTTTGCCACCAAAACTCTTCGGGTCTGTTCTAATTTTTCGCTTATCTTCTGTTTAATCCGCTTATTTTGTTCTTGATTACTTTCATGGATTTGAGATGTTGTAGGTAAATATTTTGTGACTTGCGTGAATTGACCAGAAAAGTGATTACTGTGATTTTAAATTCGTATGTAATTTGAGTGATGCATTGATGAAGAATTTTAGGTTATTGATTTTAGTGCTGACCAATGAGCAGATTACGAATGAATTGACAAATTAGGATGATGGCGAATGATCAATACTTAGTGTTTATTAATGGTTAATGCCACAATAATTAGCTTATTAGATTGAGATCGTTGAATTTAGTTAGCTCTTAATGAGGTTATGTAATTCCAAATGAAAATTAACATTCCAACATGTATTACAAATTTATTCTGTGTACTTACAATTAATGTGTACATGTGTATCTTTTGAAATGTCCTTATTGTGAAAAAAGAAAAAGAAAAAAAAAAGTCTCGGAGATGTCTTATTGTGGTTATTTTTTCAATGCCTTTGACGACCACCGTAATGACATAGTTGCGTTGCTTTCTGCTTTATCATTTCTATAATGTAGTAAACAGTAGTCCATCATTTATAATTTCTACGTATCTTTGACTCTGTTTTACATTTTCAATATTATTTGTGCAGTCATTTCATATTAAGGAAAATGCTTGTATTGTTAAAGTATTGATGCGTTACAGCTGTTGGTTTTGAAAATATACTATTTTGTGGAGTAATTTACAATTAACGGATAGAAGGAAAGACGATGAAGGCCCAAATATGGGACACGGCAGGCCAGGAAAGGTATCGAGCCATTACCAGTGCCTACTACAGAGGGGCTGTTGGCGCACTCCTTATTTATGACATAACCAAGAGACAAAGAGACTCGTACCATTACCGGTGCTTACTACGTTGGACATTAGATATAGACTCATACACCACCACGCCTATTAAATATGAGTCTAGAGCTCTAAAGAGAAAGAAGAAACTAAATGAAATTTTGTTGACTCAAAGTCAAGTAGGAGATATAGAAAGGTACTTTAAAAGCAATAATATGAATGAAAGTTGCCTCTAAAACAGCAAGGCGAATAGTATTTAACTGATTGTTTGAACTCTTGTCGATTTTGTTACTATGTAATATAAATATTTTATTCTTTATATTTGTTTGTTGTTCTACTGTTAAGTTTTAAGTTAACAATGCGTTACATAATACACTTTTGAATATTTCATTTACGTTGGTTTTTTTTTTTAGGGGGAGGGGGGGCAATTTATGGAATTCGCCTCGGGCATCAAAAATCACAGGATCAGCCCTGATCAAAGTTACCGAACGTGACGAATATATTTACAGTACTTTTTTCTACCACTTTAATCTAGAAATTGTCATATTATATCGTATTCATATTTCTTTTTGTAGTTCTCCATTTTGATCCCTAAAGCATCTTAAGTAGGTAACATGTCTCTAAAGAATCTAAGATTATGTGAACGTGTGCAGGTCCAACACGTCCAACACATTCCCAAGCAATCTAGCTCCAATTAACATTCAAGTTGCCTAGGATCTATAATGTACCGACACTGACACGTGTCAAATACTTCAACACGTGATTTTTCAAAGAAGCACTAACAAGATACGTTGTTGATACGTTTATTAATTTTTTTAAAATTCTTCATTTATATAGTATAATTTTAGTTTTATACTTGTTATTAGTTCTTGTTATTGAAATATTTTAAATATGAGTACGTATTTGTTATTTACTAATTACTTTGAGTTAAAAATATATAATATTTAAATTAAAAAAAATGATCATAGTAGAGTGTTCGAAGTGTTCGACATGTGTCAGACACGGATACAGTACCCTAGTTGAAGAGTTCATGCTACATAGCCTAGGATACATGATTATTCCAAGAGAGTGGAAAAATAAATGAACAGTGGATAACAACAAAAAAAAGCAAAAATAAAATTGTTCTAGACGGTATAATTGCATACAACTATGAAAGAACATGCACTTAAAAGAAACCTACGTAGTCTGTTTAAACTGTGTTTATTTTAGCAAAATTTGGTTCAATTAAATGACTTGAATTTTGTATTAAGTGGGCAATCAAATTGTAAGGCGCAATTCAGAGAAGAAAAAAATATGTAGTCTGTTCCCACATTAAGTGATTATGCCGCCATGCAAACAAAGAGATTAGACGGTCATTTCAAAACTTGCATCTTACTAAAGTAAAATGACATGTTGTGATAGGAAAGAACAAATTTTGCGACAAGTACCCAAAAATCATGTATGCTAAGTGATAGGAAAATCTTATTGCATCAAACAATTTCGGTGGGGGAATGACATGTGTCACCATGCATTACAATGCTCCCTACTTGGGCCACTCTTTCCCAAGGAGATGGGTACAAAAATGAATTAGCACGTTGGCCAAGTAATTACAAATCATTCTGACACATTCAATAATCCTCATACATACAAAAATGCAAAACAAAAGTGGCCAGATATTTTGCCTACAAACATTAACTCCTTCCCTGAATTATCAAGGGAAGATCGAACTTTACTTCACAAGAAACTATCTCATGCAAAATCCATGCTTCTTGACTCTATATGTAAACACTCGAGAACGTCAGCCGTATAAACATTAGTAATGAAAGTCATAATTTAATTAATATGCACACAACCCTAATCAGATGGAGAAATACCAATGCAAGGTCAATGAAATTACATTAAACCCTCGAGTATGGTTGAATTAAACCAAAACATTCTAAATGCTTTCTTTTGATCAAGAAGAATAAAATTGTGTTTCTCATACATAAAAGGATGTTTCTTTTTCATTTCAGCGTTCTCCAAAGATAAGTAAGAAATGTTTAACTAAAACTACATTGTTTAAGCCTCAGAATGGAAGGCAACGGTATGAAGTCATAAAAATGAAAGAGCGACAAGGCACATTATTCATCTTCAACCTCTGATGAGTGACTAAATAAATTAAAATAATTCTACCACAAAGTGAACCATAAAAATTATTTAACAGAAAAGAAAAGCTATTTCTAACTATCATGGTTAACCATCATTATTTTCTTCAAAGCCTTACCCTTCTTAACTCGTATAGATTTCCCTGAATGTGTGCGGCGCACATGTCTTACAGCCACGCCACCCGCTGCAGCAGACTGCCCACCATTCGGAGCCTTAACGTGGTGGTGCTCGGACAGCACAAATGACGTCCGACTTGGAGACCTCGGGCCAGTATCGCTAGGCGATGCCGCCAAAGATAACGAAGAAATTACCTCCGCATTCTCCGTAGCTATTCTAAGCATCTCCCTCTGCCCCTCCGTTAAAAACCCCTCTCTGCTCGCCATTTCCTCTCCCTAACCAAACTAGATAAACAAACAAAATCATCAAAAAACTAATTATATTCACAACATCAATACATTTAATTACACCTTATATTCCGATACTATGTCATTTTAACGTCTTTACCCATTAATCCTTCATAAAGATTCCTACCCAGAAAACTAACAGTCTAAATTGGAAACCCTTTAACTTCGAATCAATTACCTGTGTGAATCGGGTAGAAAACTGCCACAGTTCTTGGCTCGGATCTCGAGCCAAGAAAGGATCCTTCAAAAAACACGCAGAAACCAACTTCACTGTGCGTATTCCGATTGAATTAGCGTCTGAATTTTAGTTTTATACAGAAATTCTGTATGTATGTACCAAGACAATTATGGATTTTGTAGAGAGGTGCGAGTTTTTGCCAGATAGAAGAGATGGATGAGAATGAAGGGTTTATATAGGGAGGCTATGGTTAGATGGACACGTCATCACCTAAATAAGGGTATGCACACGTGGCGTTGCGCCTAATGGATAGGTTTAATTCTTAATTTTCATCCTGCATTATATTTTATGCCATGTTTAATTAAATATGAAATTATATAGTTTAACTTATACTTTTTTTAATGAGATTTAGTATTATTTAGAGTAATCTTGTAATTACAATAGTATTAAATAACATTACTCATCTGCCTATTTACTTCACTAATTTTTATTTTAGTTGTACTATCACATTTGTCTAACGTTTATTTACATCATTGATCTTCACTTCATTTTAGTTTTATCGTCACGAAAGTCTTAAAACTTTAAAAATGGTTCCATTTGCATCATTGAACTTTATAATACAATTACACCACCGCCATGAAATGTTAAAAGACACGTAGACAACTATAAAATTCTATGATATTTTATTATAGTGGTGTAACTGAAATTATTTTTAAAGTTTACTGACATAAATGAAATAATTTAAAATTGTAGTCAAAGTAAACTTAGTGTTATGAGTAAGTGATATTAACCGCAAATGGATGTATTTAGGTCCTCTCAATGGAAGAACTACAATGCACTCCATTTTCAAGGAAGTCGCTATATTTATCTGGTGGTGGGTTGATATCAAATGTTAATGTTGTAAATCACTTAATTTTCATATTCATTACTCAACCTTGTTTTGCTTTAATTAAATTCCTCCATTTATTGAAACCAATAGCTACTTTAGTCAAACAACCATCACATCATATACTCATTACTCGTTTAGTTTTGACAACATGAAATTGTATTATGATCAAATTGAAATAAAATATAAGTAGGGTGACTAAGATTAAACAAGCGTGTAAGTTACGTGACTTCCGATGAAACTTTCCCATATGGATCGTAAATGGAGCACCCATGTGAAGGAGGTTCATGGATCCGGGTTCGGATTTTTGAGCTGTATTTTGGAAGTCACTGAAATAACCCTGGTGCTTGGAAATCAAGTTAATAAATACTAATAGAGGGCTCTATTTCATTAAGAGTTAATTACGGTATGTAATGGAGTTTAATAATGCTCTTTCACGGAAAGAAATTGACACCAACGTTTGTATTTTTTATATTGCTGCCCCGGTCGGAAACTTAAATATGTTATTTATCATCAATTTAAGTAATAGGTATCAAAGGAGCCAACACTTGACGAGTCAACACGACCACCCATGCAGGTTCCGTCCGAATTTACATAATCATTCTTTAAATAACTCTCATCTTTCTGTTTTGTATAAAATAAGAAATGGGTTAATTGGATATTAGTTGGTGGAGCACTATCTCTAAATTTGCAATGTAAATCCTTCATTTTATGTTTTTGAAAACTAAATCCCCCCCCTTATTTTTGTTATTTAGTCCATTTTAAAATTAAGTTTAATTTATATTTAATATGTGATTTACGTTTATTTTCATACAGATTATGGAACGATTTTCTTTCAATTGAAGCAAAAGTCCCAACTTAGTTATTTCAGTGTTGCATCTAGTTCCACTATTGCTTTAATAGAGCACATGACTTGTTAGTTATTGCGGTTGTTGACGATCAACAATCAATAGTCAGTGACCGTCCTAACTACCAACATTTTAGGATCATCCACGAGTGATAGAAAAACACTAATCCACCATATAAAAACATTAAAAAATGCATAACAATTCTAACTGGATGGTGAGTACTGAGTCACAAGACTACTACTTAGATAGATGATAAATAGCAATTTTTATATGTGGTCGCTGAACTTCAAACAAAATATTGATTGAATCATTAAATTTAAATTTGTCTCAACTGGGGTATCAAAATTCAATTTAATTTCAAATTGAGTCGCTGAACTAAAGTTTAATTTAAAAACTTGCTCGTCTAATGAAAATTACTTAATTAATGGCCATAACACAACATATCTTCCACATGATCAATGCCAGTGTTTAAGTTTTACTATAATCTTCTTACACTGAAAATTAGTAGACTCGCCAAAATATGTAAATAATAAGTGGTTAGTCGTTGTAATACATAATTAAAATTAAAGTTTTAACTTTGACTAAAAATTATAAATAAGTTATAATGTTTCCCAAATTAGACGACATAGACATGTCTATATGCTAATCGTAAATTTTTTGAAAAAAAAATCTAATTTATTAATTTGAACACGGCATAACCCTCATTTTACCATTTTCTTTTCTAGGGTGCCAAGTAGCAATTATATGAAAAATAAATTATTGTGTCTGTCGACTGAGCAATTTCAATAAGTTTGAGGCCAATAAGTGAAGGAATGTGATAAGAGTAGTGAAATTTGAAACTTCATTGGAGCTCAATGACCCCATTAAAACAAATTAAAGTTTGGTGAACCATTGAATTTTGCTGAAGTTCAATAAAGGCAGACGAAATTTAGCCATAAAATTTTCAATCCCATCTAACGTTTTACTCCACATTCCAGTACAAAGGCAAGGAAAAAGGAACAAAAAAAAAGCTCCAAACATATTCTATACTCCTGATCTCAAACTATGATGCCTCTGAAATAAATTCCTTCGCCTACTTCTAAACAGAAAGTTAAACTAGACCATGTTCGGCCTCTGAGGAAGCAAGAGATTGTAAAATTTGTCATGCAAGAAGAAATGCTTTCCCTTGCCATCGACTGCCTTTTTCCACCCACACCATCCACCATTCACAATTTTCTTGTGGTCGTCGTTCCCAGTATAGTGAGGGTCGAGTATAAGAAATGCACAATCTCCACTTGCCTCGTTATAATCGACCCCCAAAAGCGTATATGCAAGAACGCCTCCACCTGTAAGTACAAGCACCGGGAACTGTTTTATATCCTGTTTTCATTCTTTTAACACGAGTTCAATGGCCAAGGAAAAATGAACGAGATTTGATCTTCATTTTAGATTTTTTTATAGATATGAGATGAGAAAGAGAGAAATTCTGACCAATCATGACGGGTGTTCCTTGATTCTCGAAATGTAATGCAAGTTCTCGACATTTTTCAGGAAGCTCGGCTCCAGATCTCACATTAATGACCTTGCAACTAACCTGTTCAGGATAGAAGTTTAGTAGGCAAGCCACAGTACATTGGTCATGATTTAAGAGTCAAGACTAGTAATGATACATGTATATTAATAACAAGCTTGGGAGTGATTATCATTATAATTTACGGGTCCTACGAAATGTGTGAATAAGAAGTAAGTATTAGTAGTTGGTTCTACGAAATGTGTGGATAAAATATATGTTTAATTCACTAAATCAACAAAAGTATACTTACTCCAAGAAGCTTGTCTAGCACAAAACTTAACTCGATGGCCCCAATCCATTCGCGTGACCCTACAAATGAAGGGTCCTTATCACCAATCTCTACAAGTGCCCGCTGTATTTCCCTGAAAACAACATGAAGTAATTATGTTCTCTCAAAAGCTTGAACAAACGTACCTCGCCAAGTGGAGGAGATACAAGTAACGGACAAAACAACAAATCGGAGAGGGGGAGGGGGGTGGTTCAGTATCCTCATCTAGTAATTATGTCAGCCTCATCAAAGAGCCAATAGTACCTGTGTGAAGGGACGTGAATGGAAGTGTAGTGTTGCAGCCTGAACCATGAAATAATAGTCTGCAGAGAGCGGTAAGCACAACCCCAGCCCTGACATGTAAATATTATTGAAATCAACGTTCAAAATTAAAACACTAAGATCATCTCCAAATGATAAGATCATCTCCAATCGTGGTGTAAAATAGATCTAAATTGTGATTTAGATCTCCAAAGTGGTTGGAAACCTCTCCAATGGAAAAATGTAAAAGAAATGCAAAACGCATTTTTTGGTAGGAAAAAAAATGTAAATTCACAAAGGTAAAAAGTGCATTTAGATCTTTTCGTTGGAGCAAAATTTGAATTTAGATTCACCGGGATGTAAATGAAGATGCAAAAGAATAACTAAGAGTATCTCAATGTGATGAAAAAACATAATAAGAATGCCACACGATAATTATTGACTCTAGTAACATAAAGGTTCTCACCAGAACCTAAGTTAAGAGGAATTGAATGCCTATAAATCAAGTCGTAGATCAAACAGAAGGGACAAGTTATTTTTAACAGTATCGAATAAAAGGAAGGGTTCATAAAAGGAAATTAAACATCTTTTCTTAATTCTACAGGTAAACATCAGCAAAAAGAACGGTTTGCATAAGGAAATTGTGTTACCGAATCATCAAATCCATCTTGGAGGTAATGATAATACTCGTAAGAACCTTGAACCAGAGAAACAAAACCACCAGATACTGCACAAGTGAATATATTTCAGAAAAATAAGTACTGGTAAAATCATTAAAAAGTATAGAAGTACATAAAACATGGGAACTTGTTGCACATAAGACAACTGGGTGCATGCATAAGACACAAGAAAAACTTACCCCCACTGCTTAGAATCCCGTGATGTACATCCTTGAGCATAGAGGAACCTAATACACACAAACGAGTCAACAATTTTGAAGAATACCTTCGCATAGAACATGATTCTGATAAGAAATTCTGGGCCAGTCAGGGAACTGCACAATTACCCTTTTGAGTTGAATTCCCCATTGAGTTGTCCTTTGTTCTAGATAAACTTATGGCATTAGCAATTCTCAATAGAGGGCGATCAAATGGTAACCCAAGTCTCAGGTGAAGGGATCTTCGAACTTCAACTGCACATGCAAAATGCTTCAAATCTTATGCCACCATAAGAAGAAAAGAAGAGCCTTAAAATCTCCTATTTGACATATAAAACCTAAACAATGCCTTGTGAGTTTCTGAGAACGAAACAAGAGAAACATTCCCTATAAAAAGATGGTAGCACAAGTGGAGAAAACACATTAGTCTGAATTGTTTGCACCAAGTCAGGTTCTCACTCAGCTTCTCAATTGTTGAAACACATGCTACACAATTGGTAATCTTCCAGACTATCTATAGTGAAAGTTCAAGAGATTTTGAAGATGACTCCTCAGCCTCAATATTTGCCGTGTGTGTGTGTGGGGGGGGGGGAGGGGGGGGGGGGGGGGGGTTGTATATCTGTCCAAAAGCAGGAAATAGAGAAAAAGAGGATTACAATTTAGTCCTATATAAAAGAGACTATTATACCCCTGTTCCTATATACAACAACTGAAGTGCATGTTATGTACACTGCGTAATTGAATAAACAAAAGCGATGGAGTGAGAATATTCTGCTTGAACACTCCAGGAGAAAGAGGGTTTGGGATTTAGGTAGTGCCTTCAATATCTATCTTATTTGCCATTCTCGAGACATGGAATACATATTTCTAGCCACGATATGTTTACTGAAGTTTGAATTCAAAATACCTTGCTTCATTTCTGTCTCTCCATAACTGAGTTCATACAGAACAGTTATTGGATGTAAAAAACTGGAAGGCATGAAGTGGAATGGCAGTAGCTGCAGGAGAGAAAAGCTATTTCATCACTTCAGAGATTGTGATCAGGAACGTGGATTAAAAGAGGACAAGAAAACTCAAAGAAATTGAAAGAGGGACTCTACGAGTAAACCCAGTCAGAAATCAACTCACATCAATTTCATGTGTTTTATTAATCATAATGCATATAGAAAATATTGTCAAGTGCACATAACCTTTGGATTTAGCATCTATTAGATTGTAGGGTACATTATTCTGTTTATTCCTATAGGTTCTCATGAATGGTATGACACTCTAGAAGTATGACCTTTGGCTGTTCTGTTAAGAGACTGGACGAGATTTTGTTCTTCAATGAATGTAACTGATCAACTAATGCAGGAATGAGTAACTTGGAAACTACATCGATCAACGAAAGTTCCTTTGCTGCATAGCAAAGCACTTCTAATTTGTGGTTTACAACCAAAAGTTTAGCTCCTTCTGTCGCTGAAACAAAACAGGTGAAGAAGTAGTAAGATTGGCAGTAATGAAGGAGAAATATCAAACTCCAGCAAGCTGAAAGGGAAAGATCACGAGGATAGCCCACAAAGTTCAAAAGTTCTAATACCTGGATAATATTCAGCAATAGGCGCTGCAGGTTTGAAAGAATTTCTTGATCTATTAAACAGGATATTGACTAGAATTTTATCTGCATTCTAAGCATAAAGTTTTTTCAGCAGCTACTCGTAAAGAGTGAAGTTCATTAAACATTAAAATTTATCAGTAAATCAAGGTAAACTGCTCATCGTTTTTCTGAAAATTTTTACCTCCTCCACAGAAGTAAATGGCGCTGTGTCTTTAGTTTCTGAGCAAAAGTAAGAACAGGTTAACGACTTTGCAGTAGACTCTCGAGCAGTTTCAGTTGAAAAGGCATTTTTGGGAAGTTCCTCTGGCTGATTCAGTTCTGTGCCATGAAGAACAATTGGCTGGAGTCCACCAGTTGAGTGACCATTAAGGGCCTCTATAAGGTATGTAACTTGTGGATCTTTAAATTTACACACCACATTTGTAACAGCTTGGGCATACATGCCCTCCACATCTAAGGAGCACAGAATTTAGTCAGCACCAGAAAAAGAAAAGGTAGAAGCAAATTCTCTCATCGAAGTAAAGCATAACCCACATTTTTACTTCACAATTTAATGGCCTCACAAAGGCAAATGGCAGGGTATGCATCACTATGCATATATGCAAAAACTAAAGGCTTTGATTGACTAATTCATTAATTTTTTATGAAGAGACTGTTCAGCAATTTATATTCTTTGCTGGAAATTCGTTTATCCACGTTTTCATCTTAAGTAGAGAAGCTATTTGGTGTCAGTGTGTACTCCAAAAAAATGATTGTTTGTTTAATGACGTTGATATCAATAAATAACAGATAACTAGTTTTGTTTTGAATATTAAATTAAGATAGTGAAAAGGTAAATGAAATGGACAAGGACTTCTTCAAGCGATTTCTCTTGTTCTAAACTGAATTAAATTCAAACTTTGTACATAAATGACCAAAATCTCACATTTTTAGCGTATATAATTTGCTTGTTTTCTGTTTTTCTTTTGATCTAATAGAGTTCAAAGATGTCAATCTTAGCCAAAGTATTTTAAGTATTTCTTTATTTTTCATGAACAGAAATCAATCAAATAAAAAAAACAAAATAAATGAGGTAAGAAAAAGTTCACCTTTAGTGTTCAGGTGATAATATAACGGCAGCCTTAACGGAAGCTCACATCGAACTATGCAACCTCTATCCCAAACAAACTTCTCAGGCTCATCTTCATACAAAATGGTATCTACTTTCTCCACACTATCAGATTTTCCTGCTCTTGACATAAAAAACTGAACATCACGCTCACCGACACCATTTTTCAAATCTAATACAGCTCCAATTAGTACCTGACGATCATTGTCAACGCTATAGAGGGATTTCCTCAATTTTCTAACCGATGAAATGGCATTCCCTACTATTTTTTCAATTTTCATGTCATTTCTATCGTCAGCAATCAATGCTCCAATTACTTCAAAACCCTTCGGAAGCAGACTTATTATGTCATCTGTTACAAATTTCATAAATCAATTCAACGTGAAAAAATATCAAAAATCAAGCACCAAAGCATGCGCAAGAATATTGGCTTTAGTACATTGTGCAGAGATATAACTCTTCACCATTTGCAATTCTTCATTTCCATTCAATAGCATGTTTATAAAACTAAGAATAAAAGAAACTGTAATTCTAGAACTTTTTAAATCATGCAAACCATTGTAAATTGCCAAAAGAACTTGGAAAAGACTGTACGCTGCTCTTCCCAAGTATTATCAGTCAAGCATCAATAACAAGAAGAAAGACACATTTTTTGAACAGCATTTATGACGATGCAGCATCCCAAATACCTGTACTATATACACGAGTTCATGTGTGTCATACATTGTGCATAGTCTACCTTCTTTAGCAACTCAGTTTCCTTATTTTATTCAATACATTGTTTATTAAAAAAGATATAATACTAATAATTAAATATAGTGTCAAACAATTCACCACCCTGCCAGAGCACGGTACAACCACGTACACAAAATTTTAAATTTTATGCACACATTCCAG
Source organism: Fraxinus cuspidata (assembly GCA_903798385.1). NCBI lineage: Eukaryota > Viridiplantae > Streptophyta > Magnoliopsida > Lamiales > Oleaceae > Fraxinus > Fraxinus cuspidata. The sequence continues at coordinate 19,723 of CAIGRP010018982.1, forward strand.
AGTATAAACATCCATAGATGCCATAAAATGACCACAAATACACCGACACAGACAACTGGTACGTTAGGCATTTGGATGCTCTACCGTCTTTACCACCTCAGTTCCGCAATCGGAGCTCAATCCACTATTTACTACAAAGTTAAAGAAACTATAATGCCAGACAATTCACCACCCTGCTAGAGCAAGGTACTACCGCGTACACATAAATTAATTTGATGTACACACGTGTGTGTATAAATAGGCTTTGATGCTATAAAAATGCACTCAAAATTCTCAAATACATCCAAGTATCAATATATACACAGGTTCTCTATCTTTCTTTAGCACGAGCAACTCAGTTCCACAATCCATTATTCACCATAAACTTTAAGAAACTACAATGTCAACAATTCACCGCCCCGCCAAGCAAGTTACAACCACATATGCAAAACCAATTTATGCACACGTGTGCGAGTATCAAAATACCTAGACTGTTAAATCACTTGATATGAAAATTTAAAATTTAGGCAAAGGTCATCATGATAGGTGACGAGAATACTCGATTCCAAGTTTTACCTCATTTAAAAGCTTAATCTTATCAGAAAATTCCACGAAAACATAAACAAATGCATCAATATAAACAAATAGAAACCTGATTCCTCTACGAAATCGGGAGAGAGTGAATCAGAGCCGAGGGTATGGAGGCAACGGAGGGTGGAAACTATAGTGAGTGAAGGGAAGAATGGAGATCCAATTAGCCACTGAATGCCTGATTCTTTCTTCAAAATCACCAGCCGGCGGCATAGAATGCGAATTCCGATTCCGTTTTCAGTAATCTCCTTCTCCATTTGATTTTCGATGCGATTGAATCGAAATCTATAGCTCCGGAGAGAGAGATCGGATGGACCGCGGGATGTGGGGGGGGGGGGGGGGGGGTTATAAACTATAAACCGTGAAAAAGGGGAAAACCAAGTCAAATGTAAAAGGGGAATCTGTCCGGTTACCTGAACTCGGACCGGGCCAATTGGGTGTGTTTGGGTTGGGGGATAAGTAGGTTTAGGAGTGGATAGAAGAGGGTGCAATCTGGTTTGGTCCGAACCTGTTGATCTGGTTCGATCATATTCTCACAAACTGAATACCAATGGGAATCTTAAAAGAAAAGTGGAAATCACATTGTAGCATATTTGTTAAAGATTACATTGTTAAAATCACGTGTAAGGTTTAATTAATCATAAATCAAGTCATAATTCAACTATTAATATTAATATTATTATTATAAAATTTACACACCCACCCCAATAAACTATTTCTTTTTTCTTTCTATCATTCAATTTCTCTCGTAGGTTTATATTTCTCTTTTTAGTTTTCTGACCAACCTTTAGCTTCTCTCTCTATCCTTTTTTTATTCTTCATTATTCCATTTCTCTCTTACTGTCGGAAGTTGTCGTAGGCAATGTGAGATTTCTTTATGAACTTTTCTCAGTTTGCGGTCTTAATGTCTGTCACTTTGCCCACTTTGCCAACACTCACAAGTCTCGGTGGTGGCAACGTTGACGATGGTGTGGTTTGTTGATGGTTTTTGTGGGTGGTTTTCAAATTCGATGTATTATGATGGTGTCAGCGGTGACGATGAGGGTTCTAGTGGTGGCGGTTGGTGGTACAAGGTATAAACAAGGTTTGTGACCAATAAATTTGATTAATCTTTGATCAATAAATAACATGTGACCTGTGCATAATGATCTATGACATGTAAACTGATAACATGTCACGTCTTTGTTCACTTGTTACAGATCACAGATCACGGGTCATAGATCACCAATTTATGTTCATATGTCAATTTTAATTGGTCATATATTATAGTTTACAAGTCACAAGTCATATTGTATAGGTTACAGATGTTCACAGATCATAGGTCATGGGTATAGTTCACAAGTCACGGATCATATCTTATAGGTCGATATTAAATGGTCACATGTTATAGTTCACATGTCACACGTCACCATTCACAAATCACGGGCCTTATTATATGTCATAAATGTTCACATGTCATTATTAATTGATCACATGTCACTATTTATAGGTAATAAATTAATATCTACATATCACATATTAAAGAGAATTGGCCATAGGCCATTGGAACAATATCACATGCAATAAATTCAAGACAATTGGTTACACGACATTAATTTCTTTGAGCTGGTCACAAATTCAATTAATTAGATTTCAGCTCAGAGAATTGAAGTTATTTGATTCGGTGAGTATTCTGTAAAAGATATCGGAGGCTTTTTTCAATTTTAAAAATAGATTTAAATTACACAGCGATGCTCAGTCGTCGCTAAAGAAGATTATTAGTCGCTTGCGATGCTCAGTCAATGTTCCTCGACAGCCGCTATATTTCTCCCTCTCTCTATTTTCTAAGTGACGATCAGTTCGTCGCTAAAAAAGATACAGAGTTGCAGACACTCTCTATACAAAGAAGATATAGAGTTGCAGACGCTCTCTATACATTCTTTTTTTCGACGAAGTTACTTGGATGTCGGTGATTGTGAGAGTAGAAGCCTGTGACTATGAGAGGAAATGGTGGAGGCACGGATGATGGTGTCTATGACCCGAAGTGGAAAGAGATTGGAATTATTTTATATATAATTATTTATTTAATTAATAGAATTTAATTATCACCTGAATTTTGAAAATGTAAACTTGTTTTCTTAAAGTTGAGTTGACTTAAAACTTAAGTCCCGAGATATGGTTTTTTCCCATCTTAGAAATGGAACCATTAGTTCCATATCCAATTATAGAACCAAATTGAAACTGAACCAATTGGTTCCGATTCGACCTGGTTCTTTATATTGAAAAAATGATAAAAATAAAGTATGAAACTACTTATGGGTCCGAAAATAGATGAAAAATAGTATGAAATCACTGTCATTCTTTCTAATTTAACAATTCAAAAAATTAATTAAATAAGACAATAAAAAAAATTCACTCCAAAACTTAAAATCAACTCATAAAGGCGAAAAAAGAATAAACTATAAAACACATCATAAAAAAGGTAAAATTTCGATCGAAAATTAACTCTTAGGAAAATTTATATAACAATAACTTGATTTTCTTTAGTAATCATCAAGGATCTTGATCCTTAATGGCCGATCACTTTGAAAACAACAAGAAATTTGAATTCAAAATATTGTACTATATATATATATATTTTTTTTTTTCCCTATTGGGTTGAATCAAAACTACGAATTTGTAAAGTATCTATAAAATTATATAGATTTTAATTTTGATTACCCATTAAAGAAAAGAAAAAGAAACGTATGGAAAATAAAATTTTAACGTGGGATAATTTTAGGGTTTAGTGTTCTAAGATTTAGTGTAACTTCATGCAAGCTAAAAGAGAAATTCGGAAAAATCAAATTCATTATTGATTCTCAATGCAGTACCGAGAGTCGGACCGGAACCAACCAATTCTCGACGTATAATCGCAAAATTGACCTATTTAGTAGAGAAATCGGACCAAACCGATCAATTCTATCTGGTTCCACCGATTTTGGAAACAAAAATGCCCACCCCTAGGAATAGATCTTGGAGGGAATTTCTAACCCTGAAAAATGAGAAGTGATTAACGAGTAAACATCATAAAGTTGAGTGATTAAAAATTAGACATTTTAAAGTTGGGGGATTATTTGCAAGCAAACCTGTAAGTTCAGGGACTAACCAGATATTTTTTAACCCATTTTTCTTTATTTATTTTTTTCTGAAAATGAATATTGAGGTGGACATAATTAAGTTGGCGTCTAGGGATGCAGACGGTGCCATTACCATCCCGAACTCGTATAGGATATTTACGAGGTGGGAGTCGAAATTTTTTCCATCCCTAGTCCCATTACTATCAGCAAAAAAGCATGTAAGTTCAAAGACTAACTAGATTTTTAACCTAAAAAAACGATCAACTATAAATGGAAATTGGTCTGGGTATCTCCACTAGGCTGGGACAATAGGGTGTGTTTGAATTTGGGGATAAGTAGGTTTGGGAGTGGATCTTTGATTTTCTTATCCCATTATAACACTACTTTAGGGATTTTTTAAGTGAAATTGATTTTGTAGGAGGATGTGATTAAAAAGTAGAAAAAAAAAATTATGGATCTTATAGAATGTGTTGTCGAAAAATTTTAGAAAAAAATAATATTAAAAAATGTCTCACAAGCAAGCTTAGTGTTATTTCAGGGGCAACTAGAATGGAAACATGAAAACCTTCTTTTTTAATATGAAAAACAAACTTGTATTTAGAAATTTAATAGAAAATTGACTTAAATTTACAATACGAACTTTTATTTTATTTTTCTTTTAACATTGTAGTATCGTACAATCTAACTTATGTCACTGGTCATAATTGTAGAGATGTGATATACTCGATTGTGGCTATAAGCTTACCTGACTTAATCCGGGAAAGGACCATGATTGTCAAAATAACCACGAGCCACTAAAGTACCTCACTTGCACGACAAGAGCGTGCAAACGTTTAGAATCAATTTTTTTTATCTTTTAGTTCCTAGTCTAACTAAAGTACCTCACTTGACTAACGAGTTGGTGAAATTCCATACATTAATTTCATTGACGAGCATGTTTTGTTGAGCTTTAAAGCAAGTTAAAACTTACTTCTAATCTACTTATTTCGTCAAACGTGATTATTCTACTAAAAAAAACTTATTATACAAAAAGTAACCTTCAAGTACTACAGAAGTCTGCTGCATAACTGCATAAGTCTGAATTAATCAAACCAACAGTGATAGATTGTTAGAGACTTTCTATTGATAGAATTTCCTTGGAAGGTAACAAAAAATCAGCATCCAGTGCAAGTTACAACCGTGCTAGAACAACCCGTCGCCATACATCTAGTCATGTACTAGCAAAAGGAGGTAAAATATAATGTTTGCGATCGCAGCAATGAGATCACCACAGCTTGTTCGTCCCATCTACAGCATCCTCATAAACTACGTTGCAGCAGCACAAGGTAAAGTGCAATCCACCATAAGCTCACCACGAGATTGTCGTGTCAACTGCCACGCCTGCAAAGTCACGACTTAATGTCAGTGCATGTTTGGTTACATTACAGTATAATTTGTTCTTTTTCTTCATTAAAATTGTTTGTTACAATCCAATCCTCCATACGAAATATACTATTTAGGAAATGTTTAGAAAAGTTTTTTTCAAGCTTATAAGCGGTCAAACATCATTTTTATTCATTACATCCCATTTGACCTATAACCTCATCCATTTTTTATCCACACATTCTGTAAAACCCACAACTTATAATCTATAAAAAAGTTTTACCAAACATTTACTAGTTTCTTCCCAAGAGTGATTTTCGAAATTTCACAAGCAATAAATGGATATAATTCAATATTCCCCGTCACATTTTCTTTATCAAACGACATAAAAGAGTTCCAAGGTAACTATGTTTACCTTCCGAAAAGGAAACATAGCAGTTCTCCAACAACGCAACTTGGAATTCTCTCTTGATCTGCTAACAATAGAAAACGAGAACAATCACATTTCACAACAGTTACTCGTGCGCATATATATCACAAAATCAATGAATGTATACGAGCTAGCTTAAAAGTGGTTCCCTTATCTCTAGGTGGATGAGAAGATGTGTTCTTTTGAGCATACTCCATAGAATTTTAACATTCAAGATTCTTGCTATCGTTTATGATCCAACAAGGTAACAGATTTTGTTTCTGAAACTAGCCTTATGAAACCTTTAATATTCTTAACACAAACAAAACTCTTACTTTTGGAGCATATTTGGTGGAAAGGATTTGATAGCGCTGGATAATGATTTTTTCCATCATAGTGTCTAGTCTTGTCTAGTACTATGTATAGAATATGGGTTGGGTGTTTTGCCAAATTTGTCATGACAAGATAATTTCTTAAAAATATAGCACAACAACTCTAGTTTTATTAAACTACTAATTGAACCATGGTTGTACAACAACTGAAGAAGAAAAAAAGCAAATAAATAAATGAACAGAACAGAACAAAAAACTTAAAAATTACTAGAAATAAAAAAAAAAAAACTTACGTATTATCTCTGTAGGAGTTACTGTAGTTTGTTGACACACAAGTGGCGGGAAGATTGCTAGAACAAAAGTAAGCTTCCGAAGATGTCTTGAAGGGCAATGACAATGCCAAATTGCCTTGTGGTTGGTTGCTAGAATGAATCATCTGAGAAGCATTTGACATATTTAAGTTCCGGATACCTGAGACAGGCCCGGGTTGGCTCTCAAGCTCAAGGGCAATTAAATCCAGACATTCATATTTGCTTCCGTCCTTAAACCGATCAAATCCTACTTGATTTGTTTTCCTTCCCATTTCATCAGTAAATGATCTATGGGGTGTATTCACTCCAATGCTTAGAGCATTTCCATCCTGGTCTCGTATAGTCTTGACCACCTCTTTTCCATGACAACAAGCCTCCGACATTTGGGACCCGCACTCAAAGGAACAAGTTTCAACATATTTATCTCTTGTTATGAATGTTTTAGGGATGAAATCAGAGTTTTCTGAAGAATCATTTCTACATTCTGACAAGAATTGCAACCTAAGACGCACTCTACGCAAGCAACTGAACAAGCTTAAAGATGGCTTCTTGAATTTCCTGCTCTTACCCGAAGCATTACATGCAAGATTGATCCTTAGCTCCACGTTACAACCCAACACACTCTGAAGTGCAGTTGCAATCAATTTCCATGACCTTTCAGCCTTATGTACATGATCAAGATTATCGAACTCCAATCCAGCCACTGCCACACCTTAAATTACATGGAAAGACTTTAGAAGTGATTCAAAACCACTAGATAGGGGAGAAATCATCTATGTTACTCTCAGATTCAGAATATGCAGTCACAAAATGTAAAGTCGAAGTTCTTGAGCAAAAAAGGGTAGAATATGCACCAAGTTAGTCTAATCTTACTACTCACGAAGGAACACAAGACCATACATATGTGATATAATGATGGCTTGCATATGAGTATGGCAATTGAACTTTCACCATTTTTAATTCTTAAACAAGTGGTATGTAATTTATGCAAGAGAAAACTAAAGCACAGGTGAACTACCTTGACTGAGACGAATAGACATCAACTTTCCCTGTTTTCGAAGAAACTTCTTGAGAGAGTTGGATTCGCACATTCCAGTAGCTCTTTTCCATATCAATTCCAGTGTTTCCTCACCATCCTCCATCCCAGTTTTACGAGAAGCAATACCGTCACGTGCACAGGTAACAAGGTGCTTCAAACTCTCACTATTTGTGGAGGTGCTGCAAAAATCTGTGCCTGTATATAGAGCTTAACTGAGGTAGTACCATAAAATAACTTTCTACCTGTTTGATGGCCATTATTTGGCAAAAAAGAAGTTTTAAATAGTGAATTTTTGAAGAATTGTGTCTTTAAAAAGTAGGAAAAAGTTTTGGGTCTACGTGTAGAATATTTTATTGTGTGAATGTGTAATTGAAAATGAGTATGCAGAATAAAGAGTTTTGAAATAATGGTTGTCAAACATGGCTAAGTCATCATGTCCAAAACACCACAACTAAATCCAATTAATTTTACCACTCTTACCTTGTGGATTTAAGGTTCTAATGCTCAACCTTGATTCATTTGCATCAGGCGAAGATCCCAGGGAGCTTAACTGTAGTAAAGCTGCAGTGAGCCATGTTATTTGATTCTTTGACGTACGCAATTGTTTCTCAGTCTCAGAGAGTATTTTCAATGCATGGCTCAGTTGCTGAATGTCAGCTTCAGCTGTGGCACAAAAATAACAATTTCTTAGAAGCAACCTAATGAATCACCTACAATGTTTAGAATATACTTACACGATGCTTAAACACCGAATAACAATATGAAGACAAAAAGCTAAGTCTTTACGAGTTTAAAGTCCTGAACAAAATATATCACATTGGATTTCTACCTATCAGATGCTTGTATCTGAAGTACAACAAATACGACAAATGGGCAATGATGAAGTAACATACCATGCACTAAATTAAGTAAACAAAATATGTACCATGGTCCATATTTCGGGATGTTTATAGGAAAGAAAAAATTAAGGGCATGTTTGGGGTAGCTTCTACGTTTGCTTTTTTGTAGAAGGGGTTCCCTAAGAAAGTCACCTTAGACCATCTTCTCTGAAACCTCTTTGGTGAAAGCTCTTCTAATCCGACAAAACACAAATAGAAAATTATCCAAACAGACTCATAAGTAGCTTCATAATCTCAAATGCTACTTTGGCTTTTCAAAAACCATGCCAAACACGTCCTAAGTTTTAAACTGTCAATTATTGGAGCAAATAAGGGGTTACAGTACATACAAGAATGGCTTCCAAAAAGCTTCCTTCTGTCCTCAGAAATGCCATCTGGACATTTTCCAGCAAGAATATCCATTATGAGATTTGCCAACTGAGATGTAAGTTTCAGTGGATCTATCCTTGATCTCATTAACTCTCTGGCCCTTTTCACCGTATTTGATGCATCAGATGACAATGCGAGATGAAGTAAATCGAACAATTCATCATCAGAGACAACTCCAATCTATACCAACAAACGTGAAATTAGATTGATAATCCTACTTTCTGCAAACAAAATAAATGAAGGAATGAATATCTGAACACTCACTACTTCATAAACCAAAGATATTGTAATTTTTTTTCCAACCAAACTCAGCTGATCAAGCATCATCTCTGCATCCCGAAGTGAACCTTTTGATTTAGTAGCAATGAAATTTAAAGCGTCCTGGTCAAAATCAAAACCTTCGGCCACACATAATTTTCCCAACCTGTTGAATATATCAATTTCTTTTAACTTTGTAAAATAGTATTTTTGGGACTTAGATACTGCATTACGAGGTATTTTGTCAAGATCAGGAGTAATCCCAATGAAAATAACATGTTGAGAAAGCTCCTCCAGGGTGTTCAATATAGTTGCCCAACTTTCCTCTTTTAACAAGTGGCACTCGTCGATGATATAAACCTTAAATCGTGAGGAAACTGGAGGGATCTCTGCATTCTTAATAAGTGATTTGATCCTTTCTTTTCTATTAATTTTAACTGAATCAACTTCCTTGACATCCTTGTTCGTTCCAGAGAAGAATAGAACACATTCTTGGCACAGCCCACATGGTTTATCAAAATCAGAAGAAAGACAATTTAATGCAGCAGCAAATATTCTTGAAGCAGATGTTTTTCCAGTTCCACGGGGACCATGAAAGAGAAATAGGGATGTTATCTGCCCATTGAAGATCACACTTAGAAGAGACCTTGAAACTACATTTTGCCCCACCAATTCATTGAATGATTTTGGTCTAAATTTTTGACTGAGGCTCCTAGGACTTTCAAGATTTTGATTAACTCCTTTGTTATTGTGCTTCCATCCCGTTTGGTGTCCAATGACCGGTGTTTTGCCTGAATAACCTGACAAAAGCGGTTGCTCCTCTGCATCAGGAAGAAAATTTGGCTCTCTAAATCGTGGGGTTCTTGACCAGCAGCAACTTGTCCCACAACTTTGATGATCAGAATTCCCAGCATCATCTTCATTCCCATACAATGACGAGGTATGACTAGACTCTTCCATTAGAACATCACTAATGGATAAGCACGGACTGCCGACACGGCTCAAAATATCCCCAGCTGTCACTCTAGACGATCTGGTATTCTTCATATACCAGCTTTTCCGTTTTGTTCTATCATGACCTGTCTTTTCTATGTGCAATGGTGCTTCATTTGGCACATTACACGAATGCACACCCTCTATGAAGTCACAAGAAGGTATCAATTCCAATCCTTTGTCCTCATAGTCTCTGCAATATCTTTCACTTCGTGATTTGTTCTCACACACTGTCCCCTGGTTTAACAAACGTGCACTAGAACCTATATTTCCAATCGAATCTCTCAACTTTTCACAGGCGATTAGCCTTGAAGATGATTTCCTTGAAGTGCTATAGTATAATTCATGGTCGCTCACATTTAGTTCCTTTTCCCTACACAACCTCGACTCATCCAAACACAAGACATCATTACAATTCAGGACATCCCCTTCGCAATCATTTTTAAATCCTAGAGTGATAGCATTGCTTGAATTTGTTTCCCAATTCAAATTATCAACCATGGCAGAAAATTTGCTCATCGAGTTAGTTGATGGATCCCGAAGAGACCTTACTCTCCGAAGCGCTACCAGCGCTCTCGATATGGGTACATCAACCGAATGCCGCCGCCCATCCATTACTTACAAAAAGGAAATCAAATGCGCAGAGGCTGCAATGGTTTGATCTACAGACCCCACCAAAGAAACTATAATGTCAACCTGAAACTTCACAAAGAAAGAAACAGGGCACTCAAACAAAGAAAACCTCTCTAAAGTTAGCTAATTTAGATGTCTAAAAGGCGAGAAACAAAAAGAAAAAAAAAATCACAAAAACATAGAGTACCAAGAAAATGGGATTTTTCTTAGCAAAAAATAAATGCCGTCTTAGATACTCACAGCTTATTTATTAAAAAAATATTAAATACTTTCTGGATTTTTCCCCTCAAGAACACTTGTAGATCACAAAAAGGGAAAACCCATATTTCAAAAGCTAATGCAAATGGAGTACCTTTTCTCAGAGAATATCCCTGCATAAATTGAAAACTTCACTGGTCACCATTTTCACCTGCAAAGCATATAATAAACAAACCTTGCAATTCAATTAATCTCTTTAAATAAATAAATAAAGAATCTTGAAATTCCGAAATCATAGTTTATACATAGTAATATTTTAGTACTATGGAAGTATGAAAGAAACAAAGTGAAAAACGACAAATATGAAAAAAACTGAAGAAAAACACACAGAAAACCTGTGGATTGAAGACGAAGCGATATGGGTTTTTGTACATTAATGCTTCGAAGTTTACAAAAAACGAGATTTTTGAAATGTAAGCGAGATTTTCGGTAGACCCACAGATGAATAATAATATTTTTCACAAGACTGTACAACCCTAGCCACAAAAACAGAGGTCAAGTCATGTTATTCCAGGATTTGGAGGTGGTGGTAAGTGGCAAAATAGTAAATGCCATCAATGAGGAGGGTGAATATACACTCCATTGTAATTAACACAAGTATATAATACTGTTAGAGTTTTGCATTAAATTGGAAGATGATATGTCCCCCACAAGCATGTGAAATATTTATCAGATATTTTCTTGACAATGTATGATGTTCTTTCTCTGTTTATGCTACAGAGTTCTCTTGCAGAAGCTTTGGACAGAGTGAGGATATTTTTTCCTTTTCTACTCTGTGGTGGTGTAGGCGTGGGGTGGGGAGGGGAGGGGAGGGGAGGAGAGGCGAGGGGAGGGGTAAGATTGGGATTTTGTAATACGGACAGTTGTAGTTGGTTTGGTTTTTGGCAGTTCAGCTATTATTAAGCTGACTTTGCCAGTATGTAATGTGGGGGGCCAGTGGTTCTAGACAATTCCACCTTCTCTGGTGGCGCGTCTAGTACACTCGGCGGTTATGCTTGTTTGCTGAACTTTCGGCTACGGCTCGGCCTATTAGGCGAATCGAACTTGTCCATTGGTCAACGAATCGAGCTTGGAATGGTTTGTTGACCGAGGGCCTAGTACCTATCCGCGAATGACCGAGCTGTCCGGATTCACGAGTTCTTCGATTTTTTATTATTTATTTTCTTTAAAATAGAATTGAATATAGATTAATATAAAAAATAATTGAAATAAGCCCAAGATTAAAATTCGATTTTAATTTCAAGTTAAGATTAACAATTAATTTTAATCATACATTTTATGAGACTCACAATTTTTTTAATCACAAATTTTATAATAATTTACTAAAAATTCAAATAGGGCCTCACTCATGATTTTTTCTACAATTATACCATGATTGACTGTTTTGTTCGCATTCGTTGACATGTTACACAATTTTACCATTGATTTTCATAACATTCATTCGAATCAATTTGCTCAATTTTGACACATCAAAGACTGGTTGTAAACTAGTTTAATTCTTCACTTTAAAACTCTAAATTATTATTATTACATGGAAGATCACCTCCTAGAGACTACAACAGCGACGCTCACAGCGTTGTGAATGTCGCTCGCAGCACTGATGGTTTTGGGGGTGGTTTTAAGTTGTTTCTTCCTCCTTTGATGTGCTATTTAGTTGGAGTTTAGAGGTAATTTTGTTGGTGATTTGAAAATGTTACAGGTGGTGATGGTAAGGTGGTGGTGGTGCGACGACGACGATGATGCGATGGTGGTTGTTCTAGTGGTTGTGCAAGTGGTGTTGGTATTGGTGTTGGCGTAGTGGCATTAGCAGTGGTGGTGAGGGGCGCGACATTCGGTTGGTGCCAATGGTGAATTGTGGGTGGGTGGGTGTTTGTGACCAATTATTTGGGTGAATGTGATTAATATGTTAATTAATTTGTAATCAATAAATAATAAGTGATCTAAAAAATGTGAAATTGCTATTAAATTTGTAATTTTGACTTACAATTTGTTATGTTGTGATTAATTAATTTGATAAATTGTGATCGTGAAAGAAGTTGTGACCTAGAAAATTTGCGATTTGTGATCAAAAAATAATATGTGACATTATTTTAATAATTTGTGAGCGATAAATAAATTGTTACTTATAAAATTCGTGATTTGTGATCGAGAATAATTCATGATTAACTAATTTTATAATTTGTGATCGATAAATAAGTTGTAACCTATAAAAATTTGTGACTGTGAAGTCAAGTAATTATGATTGCTATGTGATTATGATCATAAATTGTATAATATTACGACATTAATATATTTAATTAATAAAATTTTAATTATTTATTTATTTAATAAAATTTAATTATGACCGAATTTTTAAAATTTTAAAATAATTTTCTTAATTTTGAAATTGTATTATTCAAACGCCTTAAATATGTATCGTTCCATTTAATTTAAGGCACACGAGTTGACAAGGAGTCTGGGCCCACCCTTATTTCCATCTATGAATAAAGGCTGATCTTAATAAATTTCTTTGTTATCTTGAAATAGTTTTGTACTCTAAAAATGTTATCTTTCCGGAGCAAGAAAAACTCTCTACAATTCAACTTGATACCATAAAAGCCGACATCAAGCTATTGACGCTTTATCCAATCTTTCCGATCAGAATGGATTTACTTTGTTAGGAATGAACTTACAAAAGTTCAACTTAAACAACGCACATAAGAAAATCTTCAAAATATGACGTGCAAGGTCGATCCTGAAATTTTGGATGCCTTGTGCGACATTTTAAAATTGATACTCCTCTCATGAAATTTAAAAAATATATATATTTTACTAATATTATATCATCGCAAAATTATGATATTTAAATAATGTTTATTTTTTTAAATGTGATGAATAAAAAAAGTACAAATAAAATCCAAAAGCACTTCCCAAAATCCGTGTCATCAACAAATAACTATTCAAACCCATAAACTTTTCGTACAATTCCATATGAGCAAATATTGATATCAAAAACATCAAATACCTCGTGTAAACTTTGAAAAACAATAAATCATGTAAAAATATTCCTTCTCGCATTTCTAGAAGCAAATTAACTAATTAAACTTTTGTTTCTAGCAAATCTTTGCTCAATAGATATCAAAACTAGGTCATTCATTTGTTCTTATAACATGGTTGATTGTGAATAAAATTTTAGTAATTTCAATTTTGTAAAATCTCTTTCCGTGATTGCAACAATAACGTTAATTGTGAGTAATACTCTATAAAAAATAAATGTATTTGAAAAGCGATCCAATCTTTTCAAATAAGTCAATATATCAAAAGTTGTCTTTATTTCTTTTGGTATTTCGAATAAGTTAATATATTAAAAACTGTCTTTGTTTCTTTTGGTAAAAGATTTCGCAAAATTTTTAACTATTGAAGCAAATTTTTGTCATCAAGATCGCAATAATTTAGATGTCTTAGAAGAATGTCAAGATGGTCACAATGTACTTTCAAATCGGCATCATCCAATGCGTTTAATTTGTCAAAAGAAAATAAAAATCCAAATTTTTTTTTCATATGAATTGAATTGATCGAACATTCATTCAAGTGATCAAATTGCTTGATCTACTATATAAAGAAAATAATTGGTTATGACAGAATCTTCAAGTGATTGTGCGTCATTTAAAGTGACATTTACATCAAAATATTTCTTTCTACGAATTATATTTTTTCACTTTTCCTTGACATTATTTAAAATAGGATACTATTTTTAAAAAATTATAATTAGTCGATTACATTATTCTTAACTTTAGTATTTTATGCAATTACATATCATACCAAATCAAATGCATACAATAAATAAATAAATAATCCACAAATGAAAATAATTAAACACAATATATTGAAATTAGCTATGAATGATCCTAAACCGTCTAAATCATTTCTCTTACTTTAATAAAAATGTCTTAATATGATATGTAATTAGGAATAAAAAATACAATAATGTTAAATAAAAATCATCATTTATCTATCTTTTAATTGTGCCATTTAACTTAATATAATAATTAAAATTTTAAATTCAAGAAAAATATTTAAAAATTACACACACATACACACACACACACAAGCAACAAAAAATAATAATTAAAATTTTAAATTTTAAAATTAATTAATATTTTAAATGTACAATACACACACGCGAAAAAAAATAAATTTGGGCCCGATAATAATGAAGTCCTTTACGATCGCTCAACTCGTGCACCCTCAGTGCTGTCTCTGATGAAAAGCGTACAAAAATAATACATATAAAGCAAGAAAGAAGAACTAGCAATAATTAATGATTTTCTCCGAATTAAATTGGAATTGGCAGCCAAAAATATAATTGAGCGGTGGCGGAACACTTACAACTTACAAATTTTACTAGTAAATAAGGGCGGCGGAGAGTGGCGTAATGACAAGCGGCCACCTATTGGCTTCAAACCAAATGGTTCATATACAAATGGAGAAGTTTTGGATTTGAGTTTTTAGTTTTGAAATGTAGCAAATGAACCCTCGTCACTTATGCCCCATAATCAAAAAAGTAAATTATACATTACATGGATTAATGCAGTATAGTTAATATTATAATTGTATTGTTGGAAGATATATTAAGTTTACTTTGATCACTGTTGATTTATTTTTTTTCCGTTGACAACAATTGTATCGTTCTCGCTTTACCACTTTTTAATAGTGACAAATTGGTGAGTTGAGATTTGTTATTCAAAATTGACTGTCTAATTTGATGTCAACCCAGTAATTTATTGACACGTTACTTTAAATTTAAATGTCAATTTTTCTTACTACCACTTGTGCTTAAAAATAGGTATAAATGATGTGCTAATGAATAATTAGTACACAATAAGTAGACAGTAAATTCTGGACAGCAGATCTCAACTTCCAAATGGTAGCCAAGCCTTTGTCGAAGATTGGCTACGTGTTGTCAAATTCTATTACTACTTATTGATAATGTTTATATGTTGATATTATAAATTGATAAAAATGAGCAGGGAATAAGTAAATAGTTGTTGTAGCTCCTACGAAATATATACTTAAAATTAAACTTGGATCAAATTATATTGTGAGTTAATTTAATCCAAACATGGACTAAGATAACTTAAATGAGAGTTAAAAATTATGTGCGAGAGAAAAAAAAATGTAGGGACATGGTATCATTACAATGTAATATATGGGCTCAGATGATACATTCTAAAGCCCAGGGGGTCAACAATGTAAAATTTATGATAGGACATATGTGTATATAATGGAAAATCTAGGGGCCATTCCCAAAAGCATAGTTGATTTCCCCTCGGAGATTTTTGACTTAATTTTCAATTGAATCAATAGCAACGAAATAAAATGAGAACTAAGATAGAATGCGCGTAAAAAAAAAAAAAAGATTAAAAGTCATAACAAACATCCAGATAGCTTATATTTGTAAAATGGAAAAATTCACAACTAAGAGTTTAACTAACTCATTTCAAAACTAAGATAAAATGTTTAAAATTTCAAATTCAAATATTTTTTTAATTTTATTTCTGAAATAAATAATTAAAAGTATATTTATAAATTAAATATAAGGTCACAATTCTATATAATTTGGTCACAAATTATCGAATTAATTGGTTACAAACAATTTTCACTCACAATTAAAAATTTTATAGGTTACAAATTATTCCCTGTTACAAATTTATCAAATTAGTAGGTTACATCTTATTCTTTAGTTACAAATCACAAATTTTACATGTCACAAAATATAAAATTAACTGGCCACAAATTATGTTTAGGTCACAAATTATCAAATCATTTGTCACAAATTAACAAATTTTTATGTTAACACAATATTTATTAGTCACAATCAATTAAATTATTTGTGACAACAGCCAACACTGACCACCACCTCATCACTGCTACCAACCGCATTGAAACCGAAACCACAGTCACCAGAACCATCACTACCAAATCCTCGCAACACAACCTCATCTATATTGTAGCCAACATTACCACCACCACCACCACCACCACTACCCACCCACAACCATTGCACCACGACCTCCACACGAGACCGTCAGCATCACCACAACTCAAACACTACTAAAACCACAGGACCACCACCACCACCCGTCCAACAAAAAAAAAATCACCACCACCGCGATCTACGCCGCAGCAGCCACCATCTGGGCCGGTAGAGGCGCGATCTACACACCACAGATCCACCAACCACCTGCAACATCATTATCACCACTTGTACCACCATTGTACATCCCTAAACCCCGACTAAGAAAATTGGAGAAAGATACCAACCTAAAACTCCAAAATCATCATCGCCGCTGCACCTTACCCTCCATCCACTAGCACCACCACTACAAAACGTACATATTGCCGCAGCACCACCTCCACCACGCCACTAGCATTATCGCACACACATCACACAGATCACCACCGCATAGATCCACACACACCACATCACACACACATCACCGTCGCACACACCACAGACCAACGCACCGCACATAACAAATTTTCTCACCACCGCACGTTAGAAGAGGACATTAAATGGGAGATTAGTGTTTCTAAGGGTGTCGACGAAGTCACATCAAATAAGGTAGTCTTCGGCGGCGGCAGTTCATGAATGAGTGATAGAGTGGAGAGGATGAAAGAAGAGATGATTCTGTGGTTTGAATGTGTTAGGGTATGAATATATTATTAGTAATATTAAAATATTCAATTATCTGATTTTTGAAAGAAAAAACTTGTAGATCTTAATTTTAAATTGAAAAGTTCGAAACTTTGGTTATATGTAATTTCCACTCTGTAATTATGGAAGAAATTTCATTCTTTGCCGGTTTAATAAACTTATTTTCGGGATCGGATTTATGGCCCGATCAAGTCCCAGCCTAGATCCAATTAACAAAGTAGAACACTTCCCCCTGGCCTTTTGGTCTTTTTAACATAAAACCTACGACACAACAAATTTATCCACAAATTTAAACTAAGCCACAAAGTCCCTCCACAAAATCCAAATTCACTTTTTTATATGCACATTTATTACGTCAACATAATTAACTTCTGCCCTGTCAACATAAATTGCTGGATCCAACCCTACTTATTTTTTAACACCTCCCATCGACGTGAGTGAAATCGATTAATTTTGTGCTGGACCACTATCTCATGCAGTTAAGAAAATACTTCAATTGTTATTTGTATATTATTATTTCGAATAGACTTGTCAATATTAAAGATGATCATTTGTTTCGCTCATATCCTTTCGTGTTATAATATATAGGACATATTTGATACGCAATGTTAAATGGAATAATACATAATTCTTATGATAGTCCAAAAATTATTAATCAATAAGGGGGTGAATTGATTTTTAAAACTTTTTCAAATAACTAATCTAAATTCAAGCAAGTAAAGACTAAATAAATTAATGCAAATAATAAGCACAAATATAAAAGCAATAAGTAAAATAGAGAAATGATGCAAACGATATAATTGTGGAAATTTAATCCAAAGCAATGATGTGCGTCCTCGACACGAGTAATGCCTTTGCACTATGTTAATTGACTTATAGTGCAATCTAACCCTTTACAATGTTGTCGGTGACTTATAAGCAAGAAGTATCGATCCTTATACAACGTTGAGTTTTACGGGACCTCAATATGACTCACACAGTGACTTACAATAAAGAGCATTGATCCTTATATAATGTTATTTTTAAAGGGATTTCAACGTGACCCACACTTTATCCAAGTGATTTTACAATGACACACTTTATCAAAGTGATTTTACAATGAAATTCATCTCTAACAATAAAATTCATCTCATGATAAATAAGACAAGCAAATTAAGTACTAAGAGAGACTAACAGTTCACTGAATAGTAATAAATAATAGTTCAAGTGTTAGATGAAAAACTTTGATGAATATGATAATAAAAAATTAGATTCAATCAATCAAAGTGTTTCAATGAAAGAAGAAGAAGAAATAAATGCAATGTATATTCAAAAAAATTTCTCAATATATATATATATATATATATATATCTTTTAATGAATAATTGTAATAAATTAAATCTTAAGAGAAAAATGAGAAACTTAAATATGATGATTTTATAAGTTTAATTCAATCAATCAAAATTTTTAATATAAAGAAGTAGAAAAATTTATGCAATGTAAGTGTAAAAATTTTCTTCAAAAATATCTCTATATTTTAAGATTGATATAAATAAGTTAAATACAAAGAGAAATAAAAAACTTTGATTAGAGAAATGATTCAAAAAGTTTTTTTCAACAATCAAAATTTTTTTTATGAAAAAATAAATGAAATGAATATAAAAATATAAACTCGAAGATGATTTTTTACAAATATATTTCACACGAAAACTCTCTTCTAGTTGTTTTATGAATACAAAGTGAAATAATATTTATAGCAGTCAAAAGTCCAAAGTTTTGGCAAATCGGATGACCTATATGAACGTCTGCATCCTGAATCGGACGACCTAACTAGCCATTGTGCGTAAAAAATTAGAACGGTTAAAAAATGACAGTTGGACGAAATGACGTCTACATGGTCAACCGGACGTCTGCGTTAACTTTGACTTTTTTTTTTTTTTGAAATGTGGGCTTTTAAAGGAGTAAATAACATTGAAAAAAGTTTAAATATCAAATTGAAATACTTACATTTTTTAAGAATAATTTTTTTGTAATGCAAGAGTTTTTATGAAATTATCTTTTCATACATAAAATAATTTTTGAAATTTTATCATTCATCGCTAAATGTCAAAGTACTAGTACCTCATATTTGAACTAATAAGTCTAATTTTTTTTTCTTGGTTTGAAGTTTGCCTTTTAGACTGCTCGTCTTGATCTTTCTTTGATGTCATCTTTCATGCTTCTGATCTTACTTTTCCTTGACGTTTGTCTTTTAAACTCTCTTTTCGAATGTTCAACTTTCACTTTGATCTTCATTTCGAGTCTGATTTATAATGTGTTGATTTTGACAATACTTGATTAATTTTAACATTGAACTATCATCACTCAAATTAATTGTTAGAAACAATATTAATCTTGTTTGTTATGGTCAAAATATTAAGAATGAAATTAATCATGGGTCAACATCTTACATATAAGAATTATATTTCAAAACTATCAAAAAACTGTCAAATTATTTCAAAATTCAATTATTAATTCCAATTGATAATATATATAATATATAATTAATTGAAATTAATTATCCCCACCCAAGATATCCCACCCCACCACCCATTCCCTGTAAAAAAATTTCAGAAATTGAAAACCTTTTTTTTTTTTTTTTTTTTTGATTACACCCCACTCCGGAACACCTCCCATCAACTCTTACACCAACCATCCCACCCACCCGATCCAAACCTCNTTTTTTTTTTTTTTTGAGATTACACCCCACTCCGGAACAACTCCCATCAACTCTTACACCAACCATCCCACCCACCCGATCCAAACCTCTAGAAAATTTTTAGAAATTGAAAACATTTTCTGGAGATTATACTCTATCCCATGGGGCCCTACCCCACATGTAGGAAATTTCTAGAAATTTAAAACGTTTTCTAAATATAACACTACACCCACGGATTAATTGTGTTTTCTGTGATCAAATTTATTATTTGTGACCATATATGTGTTATATTTATGACCAAGTGTGATCAAATTTATCTTCAGCGTAACCGTCTAATTTGTATTTGTATGTAACCAAATCACTAACATGTGTTATATGTGATTAATTATGATAAAATTTGTCTTTAATGTGATTGTCCGTGACCAAGTTAATCTTAATTGTGAGGTGTGTGACCAAGTCACAACCGATCATAATTAACACAAAATTGGTTACAACCAATCACAATAAACTCATACTTAATCACAGAAGGTCATCACCAACAAATCCGGACACAACAAATCAACATCACAATCCACCACCCGTCACATCACCTCCAATGTTGGTCCACCATTACCATAACTTCCACTAGCACCTTTAACAAACATCAACCACCACCACCATCAGTATCACACCACCAACAAAACCACCCCACAAATAAAAAAATCACCAACAGAACCACCATCAACAACAAATCACCCATAGCTCAAAACACTCACAACAAATTGGGTCAGAAAACCATCAACAAACTCCAACAATTAAAAAGCATATCGACATTGCTTGCAGCAGCAGTGATGACGTTGGAGCGACGAGAAGGTCCGTCATGATTGGTGATTCTTGATATGGTTGGGGTGGGCGAGTGTGGTGGGCAAAGAGAGAGAGAGAGAGAGAGAGAGAGAGAGAGGGTGAAGATTCCTTGAAAAAGTAATTGATTTTAGGAAGAATGTGGGGCTTGGGTTGGGGTGATATATGTAGATTAGGTGTAATTAAGTTTTTATTAATTCTAATTATTAAAAACTAATTACCATCCGATTTGTGAAGTGAAACTTAATCCCTTTATTTTTTAAAAAATTAAACTTTAAAGGTAGGTTTTTAGGTAATTTTCCCAATTTTAAACTCTTTAATCCTGACGGCAACATTTGATAAAAATGCGCACACAGTTAGGGGCGAATCCAGTATCTTGGTTCAGCTAGGGTAGAGACCATTGATTGGTGACCGATAATCGTCGACAATTAACGATCGTAATAGCCAACAATATAATCCGACGTAGAAAATATATATATATGAAAATATATTTCAATACAACCCAAAATACAAAAGAAGAAGAATAATAATAATAATAATAATAATAATAATAATAATAATAATAATACGTCACCAATTCACAACAAAAAAAATCTGAAATCACATTTCACATTTCACCATCACATTTCACTATTTTCACATTTCACTATTTTCACATCTTACAAATCACAATCACATTTCACATTTAACATAATCATATTTCACAAATCTGAAATCACAATTCAAAAATCAAAGTTATTACTCATCAATCATAGACAATAATACATCACCAATTCACAAAAAAAAAAGAAACCAAAAGGGAGATGAAACCGGCGCTTACCGCGAGCGACTCAGCAGATCCTCCAGGCTCCAGTCGGTAGTCGGGCTGACTCGGGCAAAACCTCCAGCCTCCAGGTCTAGGCTCCACTCTCCAGTCGCAGACAGGAGACTCATAGGCCGTAGCAGTTCCTCTTCCTCAATCGCCTCTCTACGCTCTCGCTGTCTCGCCAGTTGTCGCCTCTCTAGTCTCTGGCTCTCTGTTGATTTCAATTTTTGCTGGTAAATTGGTAATGGATTCGCCGGGTTGTGGGAGGTGGGGTTATTGATTGGGTTGGGCCCTTTCAATTTTTGTTTGGGCTTTTTAAAAAAAAAAAAAAAACGGCCCAGTAATTAGTAAACCAAACAACCTATAAGCATACGACCCAACACCTGGGCCTGGCTAATGGATTGCAGCTTAGCTCCCAGCTCCTGCTCCGCCCGCTTCTTCTCCATTTTCTGGCTACCGGTGCAACCCTTGACGACTGAAGCAGTGAAGCTCCTGGCAGACCCAACACGGACGGTCGCAGGGGCTGGCCAGATGCCTGCATACAATCTATTCAAATCTCATATGGACTTTACTATTGACATGTGTTCTTGATCATAATATTATAGGCATAAATCAACACTTAGACCAAGACTAGTTTAACAACATGGGCCTACCCAAATAAATAAATAAATAAATAATCAATTATCACTTGTGGGGGTTACAATCATTTGGCATGATATTAAGCTTGAATCCTCGTTATCCCAAAAATTTATTATTTTCCTTTTTATATTTCACTACACTAGCTTTCATAAAATAATATTACAAGTAAATCAAAAAAATGTCCTTCTTTTTCAACTACATATTCTAAAAAAAAAAAAATTATTCTAAAAATTATAATTTAAAATAATTGGGGCCGAACGGGGCATTTTAATCAAATCTATATATATTTTTTCTTTTATTATATGAATTATCAAATGATGAAAGAATAAGTTATCATCTACACCAGATGATATAATGGGTTAGAATTTTAGCACCAAGAAGGCTCCATGAAGAATCCCATGTGCACCGGTTCAATAAACCAATTGAAGATTTTTATTTTGCTTCCTCTTAGTCATGATTTGAAGATTTCTCACTGCATAAGAGTTTGGTACTCTTTGACCGCTGTAAGCAAGGGAGAAACGTACGATCTTTTTTTACTAAAAAAAGAAAAAAAATCAACGTAAATAAAATAAAATATTATTTATAATTAAAAATAATTGTAGATGGAATATTCTTTAGATGGTACTTTTATTATTAAGGTTAATATCATTTCAAGACACAAGTAAGATGGAATGAATGTGCAAACATGTCAAGCTATTTTTCGCACAAAAAATTTCAAATATGTCAGGGGGTTTTATGCGATTTCCAATAGATCGAGAGTATATCGCACATGAAACATTTTTAGGGATTTTTCCGCTATTAATCCATCTCCTTACAAGCATAACCTTCATGATTAATTTATAATAGTTAATTTCAAAATTCTAAACAAGGCGTCAAATAATAGAGTCAATATGGGCTTGGACTAGTGATAAGTATATTTTGTAAATTTATATAGGCCATTAAATTAGAGTATTTGTTAGTGATTTGGATGAATTATAGTTTAATTTCATATTAATTATGTTTGTTAAGTTGAACTCAATGCAAATTGGTTGATTTGGAAGAAATGAAGAAAAACGTACGAAAACGAAAGGAAATCCAAAGTTTGGGGACCAAAGTGTAAATATCAAATAGATGATTCATACCAAAAACAATAATTGAAGATCATATATGATCAATTAGATGCAATTGGAGGTCAAATGGGTGAAATATAATGGAAGTATTTTCACAAATCAATTTCCAGCCGAATAAGTTATTCTACAGATTTTTAACCTTAACTTGAGATCAATTTTTAGGATAACAAACGTTTGAATTAGAAAAATTGTATTTCTATAAGAATTGTATATCTTTGAATTACATTTCCAACGCATTTTAAATAAGCTCAATCAGATACCTATGAAGAAAGTTATGACAAAAATATTGAAAGCTATTCAAAGACAAACCTACACCTGTGTGCGGAAAATTAATGGCGCGCGCGCACGACCTTATTTTCCCCAACCCGAGAGTCATTTGGTTCTACGGCGCGCGAGTAGCAGTTATACCGGTGTGCGCGCACGGGCCTTTTTTGTAGACGAATCTTTAGTTTCCTTCTGTAATTCAAACTCTTTTGGAAACCAAATTGGATGCAATTTTGACATATTTTCTGACTCTTATAAATAGAGAACGAGGGCTACACATAAAGAGGACTCTCTTTTGTCTCTTCATACACAATATTATCATCAAATTTATCAAGAACAAGAGACTAATTACTATATTTTGGGAGAGAAGATCAAGTCATAGCAAGGAATTGAATGTCAATTATATCAAGATTTTGAAGAATTCAACCTTGGGTTTGAAGATCTTATTTTCATTTATTTTATGATTCGAGTGATATTTTTCTATTATTATTTTTGTAATTTATATATTAACACGTTAGGCTAGATCCGTTTTTGTATTGGATGAAGGTGAATCCTATTTGTTTATTTGTTTTAATTCAAGACTAGTAATTTAGTTTATTTCTTGTGTTTCTTGATTAATTTTGCAGACCCATTGCATTATTTAATTGATTGACCACCAATTAGAAAGTTTAATTTATTTCTTGTGTTTCATGATTAATTTTGTATACACTTTGCATTATTTAATTGATTAACCACAAATTAGATAATTAGTTGCTTATTGTAGTATTGGGAGACTCACAATAAGTTTAGAACGCGATAAAATTAACATATGTGTAATATGTGTTATGAATAATATTTATCACATGTGCAATCATATAGATAATTTAAATTTTAATGCATTCTAATCATTCGAATTCAGGTTATGAATAGATTCAGGTTGTGGTTAGAATATATTTAATTTGCGTTGGAAAAGAAAATTAATTACAATAGAATTATCGATTGTCAAGAATGCATGATCGAAATTAGATTACAAATCAAGAATTGAAATAAATATCAATAGGCGGATTCGATATCCAATACAATCATCCATAAATTGATAAAAATCACATTTTACTGCTTTCTTAGATAATTTAAAATCTATATTGTCTTTACACAATTTAAATTTCGTACATAACTAGTAAACTTGAATTGAATTTATTTCTTGTGGGACGATACTCTCAACTTATCAATTCGATTATTTGTTAACGATTCTGTATGTTTGCGAGTTTTGCACGAACAACTAATCTACCCATTAAAGCCCAAATCGCATGTTAATACGTGCCTAATTTCATAGCCGCGTAGCTTACTCAACCTCGAAAATAAAGTAATAAGAATTCGTCTGTTAAGAATTGGATTCCATCTTAAAAGGTCAATCTTATTAAGAGGAGTAACACAATCCTTTATAAATTGATTTATGTTTACATCTTTATTCGATGTGGGATTCTATCCCTTAACATGCCCCCGCAAGATGGTAGCTCGTTTGAGCAGACAAATCTTGAAATCCGTGTGCTCACTTTTGGAGTTTTAATCAGATCGAATTGCTCGTTGGATCTTAACGGACTCTGATACCATGTTAAGAATTGAATTCCATCTTAAAATGTCAACTTTATTAAGAGGAGTAACACAATCCTTTATAAATTGGTTTATATTTACATATTTATTCGATGTGGGATTTTATCCCTTAACATCGTCCTCATCACACTTAATCTGGACCTAGCCCTTTGTTGCTGGTTCAGTTCAAGCTCGCTAAGGATATTCAATTTGACATTTCCTATTTCGAAATGGGCAGTTAGTTTTGGAAGAAATAATACAAGGATAATGTCAAATCTTCATGACAACCCTTCCAAGTAATTGTGTACATCCTAATTTTGAGGTTTGTGTACACATAAATGACTAAAAATAGAGCGTGACAACTAACAAACATGTGCTAACTAGAATGACAAAAGGACACCACCTCAGGAGAACATTACAATTAAAAAATTAGAAAAACAGACGTAAGCAATTACATCTTCATGCACAACTCTAAAAAACTTATCATGTACAACTCGGATAAGCGTATTCAATGGATTACCATTCAAAATCAAATATTGCAGGAAAATTATATAATTAAATTAATTAATATGGAGAAAAGTATAAAGTAAATTGCTATTCTTTGAGATGGATCTTTGTTCGGAGAACTGGTATGGAGTACTCGTTAAAGCATAAAATGAATAATCTAACGTTCATAAGTATTTTCATTAAAGAAGTAGCGTGTTTGGTAATACAGATTAAAAAAATTAAAAAAATAATAAACTAAAATTTCCATGTATTTATCTATCGATATAATATAATATTATGTACCAACACGCAATAAATGTAATAATGTATTGTTAATGCCTACTTATTTGGAATCTTGATGGCTAAGATCAATTTGGTGGCTAATGCACTTTTCGTCATGAATTTTGTGTACACACTCAACTCATAATAAGAAGAGTCGTAGTGTCATTGAGCATTTTATAGTCTTCGTTTAATAAATAAACGGCTGCAAGATTCCGCAAATAAGCAATTTGGTAGTCTTTCTTGGTGGCTCTTCCCCTATCACAAGAGGTTTAGCGTGTGTTTGGCACCCATTTTGGGTATATTATAAATTTTGAAATAGTGATTGATGGAAGAATGTGTGGTTGAAAAGTAATGAAAAATTTTAGATTTGTGTGTAATATTATTTTGTTTGGAAAATGTGTGGTTATAATTAAGAAAGAGAAAAAATAAAAAAAAAATTAATAAGGGTCGAAATAATTAATTAACTTTTTTTTTTAATAATGGATGCCAAACACAAGCTTAGTGATTCTTGTTCCATTTCCAGTACGGCCAAAACTAGCCTCCTATGTCCTTGCTTATTTCACCTGTTTGGACTTATTTGAATGGGATAAAGGAGAGATGTTGAAATTTGTGAGTTATTCTTTTCCATTCATGTAATATGAAGTACAATACAGCGTTTTTGTACATGTTATAATTTGAAATTTAAGAAACTATTAGTAACCCATATATGCATATTTGATGAATGTAATAGTAAACTTAATATTGAGATAAAGATCTTAAAATGATAAGATTAAGGTGAATAGAAGTATCGAACTAGAACTAGAGTGAATTAACCAGTTCGATTTGGTTATGCTCAAGTTTTAAATGGTACCCAAAATCGCCAACTCAAAAAATCGAACTTTTAACATGTTTGATTCAATCATTTATGGTATTTTTGTCTATATTTAATGCAGATTCTTTCATTGTCATTGAGGAACCAAACAATTTGGTTTCATAGTTACATTTGAAAATTAGAACCAATGATTCCATTTATAAGATCCCAATTATTTTCAATTCGATTAAGTTATATTTAGGTGTATAAGCCATATTATTTTAGAAGAATGAGTGGTTGAAAAAAAAAAAGAAAAAGTTATTGATGTGATAGAAAATATTAGTTTATTGAAGAATGTGTGGTTAAAAATGAGTAGAAGAATGAGAATAAAAATTTTAATGTGACTCAAACAGGGGCTTGATGTCGATTTGAATCATACTATAATGACTCTTGTATATTAAAAAAGATGTTAATTGTAATTAAATAATGTATAACTAAATAGCTAAATTTAGATAAAACGTAAAAATAGAAGTTGGGCATTCATGAACAAGAACCAAAAGCTCTTACATTTCCTCCAAAATGAACAAACATCCAATATTATTAGTGACCTCTAGTTGGGGTTGGAGTTGGGGATGGGGCTCTTTCTATTACCCAATGGCAAGTGATATTCCCACAATCCACAACAACATCCTACATTTTATAAACCAACTTGACCAAGAAAATCTAACCAAAATTATTTTATGGGCCTTTGCCACGTGGCATTATAGGATTGCACCGCCTGTAACATTTGCAATTTTAAATTGAGACAAGTTGGGAAAGTGGCCATGAACAAGAAAGGATTAGGATGACGCATAAGAAATGGTTTGGAGAAACGGTCGGCTTTTGTGACCTCTAAGGGTCACATCTATCCCCAAATGACTCTTGTGGAACATAGGGTTTATCCGTAATCATCGTCAGCAAAAAATAGAAATCTGAAAAGCCACATAAAAAAATGCAAGGGCGAATGTACTGATGTTAAAATGGGCATGACTATTCACATTCGAGATAACTAACCCTGTTAAAACTTAAAAAGTCACATTGAAATTAGCTTGATCCTATTTACAGGTTGGCCCACAATAATAAATGGGTTGTGCAGGATTTTATTGTCTAGCTTGACAATACACAAAGGCTAACCGAGTATAGCTCAATTATTTGTGATCACCTGATAATTAATTAAACGTGATAATGTCACAAGAACACACAATTTATGATCACGATCACGTACTAGATACATATCAAACAAAGTCACAGTTACGAAGACATAAATTGTGGGCCACAATTACAAATGTAGTCGTAAAATTCACATTTTTATATGTCACAAATTATTTATTGATAAAATATTATCTGATTGTACAAACCCATATTAGCC
>CAIGRP010018985.1:0-20657 GCA_903798385.1 Fraxinus cuspidata
AAAGATTTGGGAAAAACCAAATTCTGTCTCGAGTTGTTTGATCGAACATTTCCCAAAATGATTATTTGTTCATCAATCTACATATACAGAAAAAGTCTTAAAGCTTTTTTATATGAATAATGCACATCCGCCTATGGTTGTTCGATCACTTAATATGAGAAAATGATCGTTTTCATCCACTTAGAGATGGAGAAAAAATTCTTGGTCCTGAAGTGCCACATCTTAGTACACTTGGAGCATTAACTTATCTTGTAAACTGCACTGACCCGACATAACTTTTTCTGTAAATCTCCTTGCAAGATATAGTGATATAATTCTACACGAACACAAAGACATTGAAATTGTGTTAAACATGTTTTTTGTTATCTAAAGCTATGATAACTAAACACTAATAAAATAAGACAAAAGTCAGAATCTGCTTTAGTGGGATATGCAGATATATGTTATCTCTCTGACCTACGTAAAACTAAATCACAAACATGATATGTGTTTACATGTGGAGGAACAACTATATCATGGAGATCTGTGAAATAATCCTTGACATCAACATCCTCAAATCATTATGAAATTATTGCAATTCATGAAGTAAGCCGAGAATGTGTATGGTTGAGGAATATAACCCATCATATCTAAACATCATGCAGATTAATTTCAACAAAAGATAATCCAACAATTTTGTGTAAAGCTAATGCTGATTGTATTGCACAATTTAAAGGAGAATATATCAAATGTGACATGACGAAGCATATTTCTCTAAAATCCTTTCATACACATGAGTTTCAGAAAAATGGCGATATCAATATTCAACAAATTCGTTCAAGTGACAATGTAGCTGATTTCTTTACAGAAGCATTGTCAACATCTACATTCAAGAAATTTGGTTCACCACGGTTGAAAATTTTACCCTCCTCTAGTCCTCTTGATTCTTTACAATTTTTCGGTTTTTCAATTTTAACCCTTGTTTGGTGGAATTAAAATTTAGATTTTAATTTAAGTTAAAGCTAATAGTTAATTTTAATAATACATTTCATGGTATCCTCAGTTTTTTAACCACACATTTCATTAAGTGCCTGTTTGTTATCCATTAATTTTTTTTATGGTTTGCTACATGATCATTTTCAACCACACATTCACACAATAAAATATTCTGCACGCATATAAAAGAATCTCTAATTTTTAGCCCCACTATTTCAAATTATAATTTTTGGAATAGAATTTTTTGGAGAATGTGTGGTTAAAAAAGAAGATTTTTTTTTTGTTTACATACAATATTATTTTATAAAAGATTGTGTTGTTGAAAATAAGAAAAAAATAATTTTTTGGAATAATGGGGGCCAAACGGGAGCTTAAGTACATATTTTCCTAAAAATACTATTCAAAACTCATTTTTTCCTAATTAATGAGAATCAAACAGCTAACTTTTATCAAAATTTATTAAAAATCTAATTTTAATTCTCATCAAACGGGAGCTTGGCGTTGATTTCAAACTTGACAGCTATATTATCCGATCTTGCAATTGCTTGGTTCATTAGACAATTAAAGAACGTTCAACGCCTAATTTGATGTGCATATATATGATTAGGACTTGATTGATCTTATTCTATTAATATTATTNAAAATCTAATTTTAATTCTCATCAAACGGGAGCTTGGCGTTGATTTCAAACTTGACAGCTATATTATCCGATCTTGCAATTGCTTGGTTCATTAGACAATTAAAGAACGTTCAACGCCTAATTTGATGTGCATATATATGATTAGGACTTGATTGATCTTATTCTATTAATATTATTTAAATTTTCCATTCTTTTGGCGTCAAGAAATGTTTAATATGAAAGTATTATATATTTAAACATTACATAACATTTTGTCAACTTACAGAGGCAATGCAACAGGCTGGCTAAAATGGATTATGCCACTTAGCCAGATGGATTTTGACAAATGCAATGATAAAAGTATTGGTGGTAGCAAATGATTAAACGAAAAAGTTAATTTTGTTTTAAACGGTCCAATGATTGAACGTCATGTAATATTACGTCAACTTATTTGGCACTGTAAAATAGATGTCAATAGTAGTAAAATTTGCGATACAATGAACTCCACAACACAAACACCTAATAATTTGAGGTCCTTTAAATGTACAAAGAAATCCTTGAGACTTTACTCAACAAACTGCCTTTGGTGATGAAAATTTCTTCCAATAATTCCAATTGGACCAAAGAATATAAATATATAATATGAAATTACAAGAAGAATCCAAACAGAGTACACATCCCACTGCCAATCTGCAGCAGACTTGATCTCACTCTCGACCCAGTTTTTTCGATTCTACTCCAATACTTATCTCTCAAGTAGTTTAGAAACATCGATAATCAAGGAAATAAATTTAGGAAACCAGCACACATTTTGAACTTCTATTCTGCTATAAATTCTGAATTCTGATCGACGTACAAATTATTGTTGAGATCTTCCGTAAAGATGAGCATACACGGCCTTTGTCCGATAGACAAGAATCATGCTTAAAACAGCTGCAATGATGCAAAGTCCAGACATTATTAAGGAAGTTAAGAAGAAGCAAATAGCACCAGTGCACTTTAGAGGTTCGTTCAAATAGACAAAACTCGACAAGAAACTACGGTTGCCATGATGGTGCATATGAGCTTGTTTTTCTGCTTCACTGTCGTAGATGCTGCTGGCAATGACACCTGAGAATATTAAAGAACCTGCGGGGTTAGCTAGTGTGAGAAAATTGTACAAAGCCCCGAATTTTTTCAAACCAAACAGTTCTGAGGCTGCAGCAGGAACTATTGCCCAGTGGGCTCCGTAGCCAAGACCCACTAGAAGAGTTCCAATGTACATTTCCCCTGGCCAACCCATAGCAAATATGAAATGTCCAACCGCCATTATGGCTTGGGCAGCAGCCATAGCCACATGCCTTGGATATGCATACTCCCTGTTAAGCAGTATCACGAGTTAAGAGTTGGAAAAGAAACGATTTAAGATGAAATAACACAAAGATGAGTAGAAAGTGGCTGGAATTTGTACCTGACAATTTTCTCGGAGAAGTAACCGCCCCCAACACGGCCTAGAAAGTTCCAAATGCTGATCATGGAAACAAATACATGGGTATTATCATACCCCAAGGACTCACTCATCTGACCCAAATTATCAATTACTGTCAAGCCAGAACCAGAGCCTAACAAAAGAGAGAAAAATATAAGCCAAAAATCTGCCTTTATCAATGCCTCTGTCAAGGTGAAGTCCTCTCCTCTGTGCGGCCTTCGCTTCTTAATTCTAACTGCTCCTTCTGCAGCTGCTTGAGCTAGTTTTGCCTGCAGTTGGGCGATTCTTTTTTGGCGCTCCAAAGCCGGAAGCATATCTACGTCTTTTGGTTTTTCGTCTTCTAGTTCACTAAATATGATCTCTTGAGTATCGTCTTCATATTTCGTCGGTTCTTGTTTCTGTGACTCGGATAGAAGTGCCTCTTCTGCAGGTATTATTGGCCCCCGAGAAAAGTTCAACGTGATAGGGATTGCGATGGGGATAAAAAGCAGAATAAACAAAATCACCGTGAATATTGTAATAACAGTGTGGCTCAAATCCACAAGATCTTCCACAAGCATGACACCCATCAAATAAGCAGCCAAAATGAGACATATGCTATAAACAATCGAAAAACTAAATCCATCAGACATTCTAACTTGTTTGTGACCTCCAACGGGTCTTATAATGAACATTAGAGCAATGACCACCATTGTTGGCCCGACTGCGACCATAAATATGAGTGACGCATGGTCTGGAGAATGCATCACAGCATATATTTGAGTCAAAATTGCACCTCCCAATCCAGCAAAACCCTTCAATATTCCGACAACAGGACCACGGCTTTTGGGGAAATTTTGCACACAAGACACCAAAGCTGCCGTGTTGAAGTAGGTCTCACCATTTGTTCCAACAAATATAAGAATGCACATCTGCATATTAATGGATAAAACAAATCAGACAAGCAGACAGCAATTCGAGGAGTAAAATGAACAAATTTATCCCGAAGAGATGTCAGATTGATTGGAGTTGGAAATCCTAAAGTTCCAGATAAAAGGCCTGAGAGATTCAATATACTCCTCGAATTAAAAAATTTAAATCAGCGACTTGTTGTATAGTAAATCCCAAAATTTTGAAATGCAAGAGTATTCAAGAGCATCTACATATATTAAGTTCTTAAACATGTTTCATTGTAAATGGCTCAGTTTAACTAGATTTTAGATTGAAATATTATAAGAAAGACAGCAAAAAACAACATCTTCCACATCTCCAACCAAGTATGATATCTATGCAAAAATGAATTATAGCTAGTTAATAAATAGATCATATATTCATAATAGCCGGATGCATAAAACATAAAACTGGATGTTTGAATTTGGTGGATATAGAGGCAGATCATTATGTAATCATATAATAAGATCAATATCAATGGCGATGAATACAAATTTGATACTCACGGCCCATAACGGCAAAACCGGAGCTCTGCCGGTGACGATAAGCCAAACCCAGCCATATCCGACGAAATTCTGAATAGCACCAATAAAAAGAGCACCCCATAAAGGCAAAATCTCAGATAAACTTCCGGCCAAAAATCCGACGCTATCCCCCAAGTCCTTAGCAACCCCCAACCTCGCTATTTGTCTCTGATTATAATTCAATGAACTTTTTATCTTCGGAGAAAGACTCCCAAAAAGATACCCAATTCCAGCACAAGACTGAATCCACATTGCAACAACAAAAACCAGCCATCTATTATTGAAAAATGAAGAAATATTTTCCTTCAAGCGAGCCATTGATGGTACAGAGGCTCTGAGTCAATCAAATTACTTGCAAATGGATTTTGGGATTTGGTAATATTTATGCAAGAAAAAGGAGAAAAAATAGGGAAATGATGATTTGGATTTGCTGGAAATGAGTTTTTTGTTGACCTTTATAAAACAGCCAACCTGCTTCGGGACGATAATGATTGTTTTTTTTTTTTTTTGGAGAAATAATTGTGTATTTTTCATTTATTTATTAAATTTCGTGTATAGAGAATCATTGTCGACATTACTCACAAGAAAACAAAAGACGCAACTGACGTTCATAGGATTCGGACCCCGTGAATTACGTCTCAAATTTTACATCTCAACTCTGTCAGATCCTCTTCGGTGCCCATAATACCTTCTTGTAACGGCACCACGAGTATGAGTCTGGATTTGCTATTCCTACATTAGATGTGATGTACGTCTAATACATTATTGAATCATGCTTTGTGTACACCAAGTTTTACACTCTCTGACAATACACTTTTGGACAGTTATATATATATTCAACCAATCAATGCTTGACAACAATGATAATGTCAAGTATGATATAAATAAAAGAGTGTATACGTGGCATTATCCTACATCATATAATCTTTGTTCGATAGGAATTAAAATCAAATTTTTAGTAGATTTTGATAAAAGTAGATGGAAAATGTGGTTGAAAAAGTTATAAATCTCATGAAATATATGATTGAAATTAATGTTGAGTTTGACTTATATATTAAAATTTATAATTTAATCACTACAAAATAGGGTACACTAATTGAAAGACTTTAATCCATGTGACATTTACATCTAACCAATAGACATTTTCAAAACAATCTTACTACATGTACATCCTAGTTTACATTCTGGTTTATCGAATTTACACTAGTACAATCTCACATCATCTTTCTTATCTCACACATTTCTCATGTTTGACCCTCATTAAAATTATAATACATTTTTCTTGTAATCTCAAGTCATATATAAAACACATTTTTTTTTAAACCATTGTATAAAGCTGTGTTTGTCAAGACAATGTGCTAGTTTCTAATTTGCCATTTGTTGTATAATCACTTATGAAGCTCTTTCAATTTTCTATGTTTGGCAAATTTGCCTAATATATAAAAATGTATTGTGGTCACCATAGTTGTGAAAGAGGGTTAAACTTTTAGCGCTCGAGTAGTTGGTACGGACATGAAATTTGGGATACTTGATGAACAAACTAAATAGGTACACAAAATTTGATGACATTTTACTAGATTATGGTTTTATGAAACGACAATGAACGTGAAACTAAATAATAGAAATATTACTAAAATAAATAGAAGTGAATGAGGCTAGAATGTTTGGCTAAGTGAATATTAAACGTTAACTTAATCATGTTTGGCTGTAAGCAATTTTGTTTAAGCTTAGCCAAACATACCTATTGAATTCGTAGAATGTTCGAGCCATAAGGAAAGTAAAGCCTTAGAAATAAGATAAAGAATCTATCAATAAAAACAAGTTAAAAATCAATTGATAAATTAAACGAACTTCTTCCCTTTGATTTTTAAAATTACACAAATCTCTCCTATTAGCATAAATTTTTCATTTTTACCATTTCTTTTTTGGTAAATATAAATTTATATTTCTTTCACAAATAATTTGTCAAATATATATTATTATTATTTTGTCTCAGAAAGGAACAAAATTTCATGAAAAACTCAAATTTGTTTATTTGTTAACGAATATTTCGAGAAAGAGAATAATTTTGAGAAAACTTCTCAAGGCTCTTTATCATAAACAAATTCAGCAATGGTCGTTAAAATTTACAACTCATATTATAAGCAATAATTAAAATTTGAAAATGACTAAATTTTCAAATAACGACTAACTTTAGATAATGGCGCGAATTGAAGATAAAGACTAACTCTAAATGGAATTAAATTCCTAATAAAATTAAACTAAACAAAATTATCTAGAAAAACTAAAAATGTATTTTCGGAGTCCTAAACGAGGGAATTTTGTCAAACTGGCCATACATGAAGGTAAAACCGCAGAGTCTTGCTCATTGGATCGTTTCCACTCAACATAGACACAAAATTTTTCGAAGATAGACACTTTGAAAAATTACTTTTTTTTTTTATTATTTTAACGTCAATCCAACTTTTCCATGAAATCTTCTTTCTATATTGAATCATTTTAAAATTTACGACTTCTTGAAATTTGAAACAAAATGTATGTGGTTCACTATATAAGTAATTATCGTTTGCTATTCCTTGGCTCCATAATTTGGGTTATTTCAATGCTCAGACTTCCATGACGTTTAAATGGATTTTAAATTATTGAGTGTCTATCTATTTATGAGTGAATTTCTCTTCGATTTCCCCATTTGAATTACTGTAATTTTGAGTGCATGAGCGGCATAGTTACGATTTATCTTGATGCAATTAAAGGGAAGAATAATGGAATCTAGGAAGCTACAGATGATAGTTTGGGTGATAATGAGCAAAGACACTTAAAAGAGGTTTTAGATATGTGGAATTTCACTATTCAAATGATCATGAGGTTCTCTAAAAGTGTTAGATTAATCAACAAGTATGAATTTTTTGAATAAAATTTCTTAACTTTGACGTTAAATATTTGTAAAATTTGATTTGTTTGCA
Organism: Fraxinus cuspidata; assembly: GCA_903798385.1. Classification (NCBI taxonomy): domain Eukaryota; kingdom Viridiplantae; phylum Streptophyta; class Magnoliopsida; order Lamiales; family Oleaceae; genus Fraxinus; species Fraxinus cuspidata. The sequence continues at coordinate 7,480 of CAIGRP010018985.1, forward strand.
TAGCTCCTATTTGGTTTGGCAAAAAATCAGATTTTTAGTGGATTATGATAAAATTTGATAAATTATATTACCAAAAAGTTAATAAAGTTGTGAATCTCATAAAATATATGATCCAAAAAGAGTTTAGGAAAAACGATTTTCAAAAAATTTGGGCCAAACATGACCTAGTATCAACAGAGGAGCGATAAAGAAATTACTAGTCAAATTCAAGAAACAATGAGACATGTGACATCCAACATCATATATGTGATGTGTCATTCATCGACAAACATGTAATAATAAATTAGATTCATGATTGTCGTTGATGAAGCTCTTTTGTTTCAACTTTTCCTTTTCTTACCAAAGTAAGTATAATTTAGTTTCCATTATATTATAGTCTTAATTTTCAATGACAGCATGATTGGTGTGATGTTCATTTTATGAAAATTATAAGTGGAATAAAATAATTTCTATTAAATTTATTTTTCAACTATAAAAATTAAAATATTTGAAATTATCATATCATCGTATTAAAATAGGTTTAGAAAACTTAAAAAATAGGATTGTTTACTTCACAGGAATATTGAATCCTTGGAATCGTGTGTACACAATATTGGTCGGCCAAGAGTGTTGGGTTAGCGTGGGATGCAATCATCAGTTTTCTATCATTACAACTTTTTTTTTTTTCCTTGTTTCTATGTTCAATTCCAATGTTCCTCTACCACTTATTATTACTTTATGTATAGTTATTAAAATACGGATTATTTATTTATTTATTTGTATTATATATATTTCTTAATTTTAGGGGGCGGTGTTAATTATTTGGAAAAGAAATTGCAGAAGAAAATTATACGGAAAATTACGTGTAGACACTCAAATTATTCACATGGTGTGATTAGGGATAAACTTTTTAAATTTGGATACGTATGTGAAATTCACTTGATTTAAAATTTCAATAGCATCAAACAATTTAAAATTATATTGTTCCTACTTTTTAAGTCATTTGAAAGTCGCGACCAATTTTAACATATATATTGACAAATTTGGTCGGATGGAGATTCATATTTATAGAGTTAAGTGGATTGAAGATCCCAAACTTTACTTTTAAATAATAAGATTTGTACTTCACTACATAAAAGATTGAGGAATTGATCCCTAATTAAAAAATAAATAAAGTTAAAGGATGTCTAATGTAAAATCCCACGATGAATTTGTATATAACGTTTTTGAAGTGCGTCATAGTATGGCCATAGGACTTTTATACAACGGTCATTTTCTAGCCTAATTAGCAACCTCAGAGTCAATTCCAATCAAATTGGATAGTTTCGTACTACTCTTTGTCATGTTTTGCTCCTTCCTCCATTGATAATTTGCGATTTAGCCCTTGTTTGGGGTTCTATTTTAATGAAAATTTAGGAGAAAATGAATTTAAGAATAGTGATTTTTTGGAAAATGTGTAGTTAAAAAGTAAGGAAAAATTTTCAATTTACGTGTATTATTATTTTATGGGAGAATACATGGTTGAAAATAATTTTGAAAAAAAAAATGAGTTTTTATAAAAATTGGGAACCATACATATGCTTAGAATTAAAAAGGTGATGGCGGATATGGCGTTTTCTTGAAGTTAGATAAGGATTCTTGGTATTTTTTTTTTTTTTTGAGAGAAGATAATGTGCCTGCTATCTGTCTTTTTGGAGGGAAAAACTCTACTTTATATTTATATAGTTATCAGTTACGTGAAGTCTTTGGTGGTGTGGCTCATGTGCTAACTTGTTTTCGGTATGATGTGCAAGAACTCCTACGCAAGCGACCTTAATTACCTTGACCGCAGGATCCCCTGGTGATGGTCGTCTTTGAAACTTGCAAGTGTTGACTGCATTTGTCCCCAGTTACTCGACTAATCAAGTCGAGACCTATGTTTAGTTCTCATCATATCTTTTCTTTGACTCAATTTATCGTTAATTATATTGTGTAAAAGGTTGTTGAAGATGAGTTACATGTATTATCTAATGTTTGACCACCATTTCCTAAAACTCATTTTTCCATAAACTCATTTTCATTCACACGTTTTATGGGATCCATAAATTTTTAAACTACATATTTCATTAACTTTTTATTAAAATTTACTAAAACTTTATTTATATTTGAACCAAACAAGGACTAAATCTCGACTTTTTACATCCATGATGAATTATTCAAAATTTATTTAGTCCCTGTTTGGTACACATTAAAAATCTCATTAATTAAAAATCTCATTTTTTAATGGACACGTGCAATAAGAAAAAAAAGGATTTTTTGTATTCTGATTCATTTTGAGAGAGAGGAGGGGGGGCAGAGAGAGAGAGAGAATGGACACGTGCAATAAGAAAAAAAATGATTTTTTGTATTCTGATTCTTTTTTTCCTTACCACACGATAATAAATCTAGATTCAGAATTCCTTGTACGACATTTCGAGTTATATTATATTGAAGAAAATTATTTATTTGACTTTACACCCTCCTCCTTTGATTTTTTTTCTTTGATTTTTTTTTAGCCAAATTGAAGTTGTACACCTATTGTCAAATTTCAATGTCATAAAATTTGGACCAGATATTAATGAGTAAGCATGAGTTGGAGCAAATAATTATATATAAAGAATATCTAATATTTACCCACGTGATAGGTGTTGTAGTCTGATTGTTGTGGCTGCCATAATTGATTTTTAATTTAAGTGGCCCACTTGTTTCCTAAATAATTGGCTAATCCCGTTTTGTAGTTAGTAAATGAAATTTGGTCAAGATCTAGCCATGTTTGACCAGTTAAATGTTTATTCATTTTTTTCTTTCATGATATCAACCACACATTCTCTCAATAAAATAATATTACATATAAATTCAAAAAAAAATTCTTACTTTTTTACCATACGTTCTTCAAAAAACACTAATTCAAAATCAATTTTTTTTCTTATAATGGAGCTCAAACAAAGGCTTGGTTACTTAACAAATTCTCATGGTAAAATTGAGAAAGAAGTTACTAGTCCACTAAACAAGGAAATATAACTAATCCAGTTGAAGATAAGTAACATGGACTTTCTTAATTACTAAAATTAACAGCCAAATGATTCTTGTGATCATTAAACACTTGAGGCAGGTACAACCAACTTTATTTCATGTTTCATTTCTAGGGTATTAACGATGATTATTACATTTCAACAAAAAAAAAAAAAAAACTATACAAAGAGGGTCAATGACGAACATTTTCCAGTGAGTGAAGTGACAGTTTTTAATTGGCAATGTGATCTTTAATTTTTATTTAACTGTCAATGAGAAAATGACAAGTGTATATGTGTATTTTTTCCTGTCACTTATACCGCCCCTATACCATTTCTCCATTTCAAATAGGACCATACTCCGAAGTGGACCTCAAAGGTAACGATGAAGACCTTACGAAGATTGTGACGAGCTATATGGTAAATAAGGAACATGAAAGAGCTCATGAGAAATAAAAATAACTTTTTTCTAACTCCTTAGCTCCCATCTTTTTGACCGCTTAAGTTTCTTGAATTATATTTCGTTGGCTAGAGCTCACCTTGTAAACCCCCTCTCGAGTTTGTATTCTAATATAATTTTCATTTAATAAATATTTCATCCAAGGGTGATTTGATTAAAAAAGAAAAGAAAAGATTTAATTTGTTATTGTTATTCTAATATATATACATATATATATTTGTTTTAATTTAGATTTTTAGTATATTTTTATAAAAGTTGATAAAATGTGTGATTGAAAAGTTGCGGATATCATGAAATACGTGATTAAAATCAATTGTTAACTTTAACTTAAAAAAATAATTTAATATTAATTCTCATAGGCTTACTTAGCCCTTGTTTGACAATTGTTATTTGAATAAAATGGAGTTTTGAATAGTAAATTTTAAGAGAATATATGTTAACAAGTAGAGAAATTTTTTGAGTACGAACAAAATATTTTATTACGTGAATGTGTAATTAAAAATGAGTACATAGAAAAAAAAATTTTAAAATAATAATTGTCAAAACAGGACTTGATGAATACAATTGTGCGCAAAAGTTTGTAAGTCATCACGAGGATTTGGTCAAAAATTTTCCTTCTCGTACTTGTACTTTCCGAAAAAGGTAGACTGATTTTGAAGTGTGTTGAATAATCTATGTATCGGGTAACTAATCGACAAGGTTAATATTCGCCTTTTGACATGCAGCAAAAGGGTGCTCAATGATGAATTAATCATAATATTGAATGGAGTTGATAGTATAATAAAATAAAATTATAATACCTTAGAACAATAAGGAGTTTTGTCATCAAATTACATTTTTAGCCCCATCAGGGAATTCAAATAGGAGTAGGGTTGTTCAAATCGTATCTCGATTTAGTACTACTCTCAAAGTATGTATCCAAATAGTGCCTTAACATTACATCTTTAGTTATATATATGTACACTGGAAGATAAATTGGTAAAAAGACTAGACATGAAGGGAAAACGAGACATGGTTCCATAACTTGTTGAAGTCAAATTTGTTATTGTTGGTTAATCATACGACTATTAGTCTTTCTCTTGGTCTTGTATATAATGCACATCACTCTACCAGAGCTGGTCATGCTCGATAGTGATGAAGTCATGTGGGTTTATGTATATAGACAAAATTTCAAATTTCAAATTTGTTTCAATTTTTTCCCCAAATTTAAAATTTTTATGTTTTTTGACGGTTGTGTAATATTAGTTTTACGTTGTTTCAAAAAAAACCTTCACAACTCAAAGCATGAGCGTAAGTTCGAAAAATCGCTTCTTCCATATGAAAGTAAATTGATAGATCTTTACAATGGTGTATAGTTCATCAAATCCTCATAACTTCAAAGAATTGGTGATTTTCGAAAGTCGAGTATATGAGTTTTGCGTTATTCCGGAAAAACTTTCATAACTTAAAGTATGGGTGTGAATTTGACAAATCATTTCATTTCATCCATACAAAAGAAGGCTCATAAAGCTTTTATGCATGAATTTTAGCCACATCTCTTTTCATCTTTGCAACATAATGTTTTCATAAAATATTTAGAGTCCCACCATTGATGTCCAATATTTTTAGTTGAATCACAATGTACTTAACGATTACACTAGCTTTTGTTTAGATGAGATTGATTAAATTTTAACTTTCTTAATATCAATACAAAGCACTTCAAAAAATATTGTACGATTTTAACATTCATCATCTCGAAAGGCCATTTATAAATGGCAGTTGTCCTTTATGTGGATATTTGCCCCTTTTGTTTGTGCATCCTTTGGCCTTTTTTAACTCGATGGCTAGCCCTTAATTATCACATTCTAAATGTAAGTTGGGATGAGTAAATTCAGTTCTTATCCATTCCCAGATGTCTATCCATTCAAGAGGACAACTGGGGCTAAACTTCATATGATTAAACTCTAATAATTTATGACTTAAATTATTATTTTTGTCTTTCTCAAGTTTTGTATTATGTAAATATTTAATTTAAAAAATTTTTTTTCCTTCGTTTAAATAGGTCGAGGAGGTCGGCTTAATAATTAATAGTGAAAATAACAATTAAAATTTTTAACAATACGTATGGTCACGAGTTTTTTTTCAGAAATTCCACATTGATAATATGATTTTGTGCGTGTGTGTGTTTTTTTTTAAATTATTGCAAAATGTCATATCGTGGGACAGATTTTGGCGTTTTGTTATGACATTTTGTGATTAACAAACTAATAAAGCAGGAGTTTGATTGTGAAATATTCATATTTTGGTTAGCTTTGATTCTATTTTAGGACAAATTGGGTTGGATCGACATACGTTTTGCGTTGGATAATGGTGGTTAATTTTTCAAGGATTGGATCATATCAATTTTCATAATGAACGGAGAAAATTGAAGTATTAGCCTTACGAGTGTAAAAGAAATCGGACCGGGTTAGTATCGATTGATTCGGGTGTCTAGTTTAGTTCTTTTATGCTTAAAGAATTAAAATAAATAGTTTATAATTTTTTTTTATTCATTTTCACCCTTTCTATTTTCGTTGACAACTTTTGATTATGTAATTAATGTAAAGCCATAAATCAAGAGACTATAAAAATTAATTTTATTCATGTTTGTCAAAGTTTGTAATTGTTTATTAGTTGATTAAACTCCATTTTATCCTTGCATTCCTTAAGACTCATAAATTTTAACCACGCAATATTTAGGATTTATTGCTTATAAGTAATTATAAACTTTGACAAACACGTTCAACTATAATTGAATAGAGCATTTTAATGTTCAGTTCTATTATCAAACTAGAGACATCTCCAATGGTGATTAATATGGGTGTAAATTGACAATTTCAAAATCACTTTTCCATCATTATTTACATCATGGTGGATCTATATACAAATTCTGCTCCAATGAGAAGATCCATAAAATTAGGTGCAGGTAAGTTGGTAGCTTTTCGTCTCTCGTGAATCTTAAAAGATATAAATTTACATCGTTTTTTATATTTTCTATCGAAAAATACAATTTACATTTCATTTGCATATCCCTGTTGAATATGTTTCATGACACTTTGAAAATCTAAATCATAATTTAGATCTAATTTAGAGCATAATTGAAGATGATAGTAGGAGTGAACAAAAAGCTATCAACCAGTCAAATAATCGAAATTACAATTTTGAAATCGTTGCTTTGGTTCAACATTGGCCATCATGTCTTGATTTTAAACCAAGCCAAACTGTTTGTAAAAGGTTTTGTTTAAATTATGTTTCAATAGTTAAAAATTGTTTGAAACCAAATTGATATGTTCAACCAATTTTTTAATAAAAGGAATTACCTTTTTATTCAAAATATGAATTTACCAGTTGACTTCTATTTTTGCTAGGAAAATAAAATATTAATGACACATTTTACTTATATATTTCAGAAATATTGAATTTGTAAACTTAAAGTTTATGGTTGAACTTCATATTAATTTATTTGTTTAAATTGTTGGATGGATATGGTGTATAGAGTGACAAACAAACGCCCGTAAAATCTTTATCAAATTTCTGGTGGAATTTTGGCAGAGTAACGACAATGAAACTTCAAATGAATAACGCCAAATGGATGTAAAGTCAAAGTAAGTATTGAACAGTTTGTCCTTAAATCAAATTTGCCCGACAACGGTGCCTACGATTTATGGCAATCAACTCCCAAAATACAACGACTTCTTTTTGTGGGAGTAGCACTTCAGTACACAAGGACAACGAACCAAAATTTGGTTTATGTACTCCTTAATGCAAAAAAATGAAGAAAATCAGAATTTTTGCAATATGTATGCAAAATTTGGTAGAGAGAGAATAGAATGTTATGCTATGATTGTATATCATTGGTGTGAAGAAAATGATGTCTCAATGGTCCTATTTATAGAATATGAGGGGTTGTGGACGAAGTGTTGTGAGCCAAACCTCGCAAAGTTACGAACAGAACCAACTCTTGTTGTCCTTAGCCTGTCGCTGACTTCTCGCTCGAGTGACATGACACCTTTTAATCAGAGTTACTCTCGCTAGCCTGTCGCTGGCCTCTCGCTCGAGCGATAGACAAGCAACATAGATAATCATATTTCAGTCCGTGTATCCTCTTTTTTATCAAACTTTGGACCGCAATTTCTCATTCATCCGGAATTGGTTTTGAGATTTTATATATACTACGACGATCTACTCGACGAGTAGAACAAGTTTTTTCTATTTACATTTGTTATTTGACCATCGGATTAAGTTCGAATATTAGGTCAAAGTTGACACCGAGTCATTTGTTCAAAATTATATTTAACCAAATTTTTGATTTCTTTAAACCAATTCTAACAATCATCCGCATGAATGAAAATTCCTTGATATGCACAATATAATGCAAATTAGATGCATACTCTAACAAAGGAGTACATGCGACAAGTTATAACTTCAAAATAGGTGGCTTATAGCTTTGAACCTTCTTTACTTAAATACATTCGAATTTACTAAGGTAATTGGTGAACGCGATGTTTTGAACCATTTAGTCACTCGTGTAAATTAAAACAACTGTACTAACACCATAACCCATCTAACCATTTCGATTCTCATTGTTGTGTTCATTTTGGCATTGAACAACTTTTGGTTTGATAAGTGTTTTAAGAGAATTAAGCCTCAAATTCTTGTAGAAGCGGCCTCATTTCACACTTATATGTGTGATCTCCTATAAGATAATACATCTCTTGTCTTCTTGCAAGATATGTGAATCATTAAAAGTATACACTTATCCTTGAAAACTTTCTATTCCAGTACTTTTGTAGGTATGGGAGTAAGTGTTTTACACTGAATCTTTCATAACTTAGTTGTCACATTGAACCAAGATATTGAGATCTCCAGTCTACAAGATTGGGTTTCCACTATATTGATTCTATTCGATAAGCTTTAGGCCAATTCCCTAAAAAGATGGTATACTTGATTTCTCGTTAATCCTTTCGTTAAAGGATCCGCTATGTTTTCTTTTAATTTAATATAGTTAATCGAGATTATACCATTCGATATCAATTATTTAATGGTATTATGTCTCCAACGAATATGTCAAGATTTACCATTATACATACTATTTTGTGCCTTTGCAATAGACGATTGATTATCACAATGTATATTAATCGCATGTACCGATTTTTCCCAACATGTAATATCCTCGAGAAAATTACGAAGCCATTCTGCTTCTTATCCGGATTTATATAAAGCAATAAACTTAGCTTCTATAGTGGATTGAGCTATACAAGTTTGCTTATATGATTTCCAAGACACAGCTCCACCTCCAATGGTAAACACATAACCACTTGTAGACTTTGAATAATTTATGTCAGATATTCAATTTGCATCGGTATATCCTTCTAACACTGCAGGATATCATGAGTAGTGTAATCCATAATTGATAGCGTGTCTTAAGTATTTAAGAACTCGGTCTAATGCTTTTCAATGATCATAACTTGGATTACCCGTAAATCTACTCAACTTGTTGACTGCATATGCTATATCTAGATGCGTGCAGTTGGTAATATACATCAAGATGCAATAACACGTGAATATTGTAATTTGGATATGGGATCACCAATAATTTGGCTAAGTGTAAACTTAAGTCAACTGGTGTTTTAACTGATTTATCGTCATACATCTTAAACTTTTTAACTATAGTCTCAATATAGTGTGATTGAGACCATGACAAACCATCAAATATTATATAGATTTTGGTCCCTAATATCACGTCAGCTATTCTCATATCTTTCATGTCAAAATATTTTATCAAATTTTATCAACATTTTCTTGGTCGATGTCATAATGTTCTAATTATTCCCCATGATTAGCATATCATCAATATATAGACATACGATCACGTATCCGTTAGGTGTGGTTTTGATGTATACACATTTGTCACATTCATTAATTTTGAAACCATTTGACAACATAGTTTTGTCAATTTTTTTCATATCATTGTTTCGGTGCTTGTCATAATCCATATAACGATTTACAAGTTTACACACCTTCTTTTCGTTTCCAGGAACAACAAACCCTTTAAGTTGTTCCATTTAAATTTCTACTTCTAACTCACCATTCAGAAATACAGTCTTAATATCCATTTGATACATCTCAAGGTTATGCAATGCAGCGATAGCAATCAACACACGTATAGACGCGATCCTTGTAACAGGGGAATATGTATAGAAGAAATCTAGTCATTCATTCTGTTTATACCAATTGGCTACTAATCTAGCCTTATACTTGTCTATTAATCCATTTGATTTTAATTTCATTTTGAAGATCTATTTGCAGCCTAAAGTTTTATTCCTTGGAGAAAGTTCAACCAATTCCCAGGTATGGTTGTTCATGATGGATTCAATTTCATTATTAACAGCATCTTTCCAAAAAGGAGCTTCAAGAGTTGGCATTGCTTCATCAAATGTCCTAAGATAATTTTCTAGTATAAATGTTAGAAAATCAGGACCAAAGATCTTATGAATCCTTTACATTTTACTGCGCCTTGATTCTTCATCTTCTTGATAGTTTCTAATTTCTGATTGTAAGTTCGTTTGTGTGAACTTTCTTCTTCCTCTTTACAAGGAAAGATATCTTCAAAGAGTACAACATTCCTTTATTCAATGGTGGTACCTTCATGTACATCAAGTATATCAGACTTATGAACCAAAAATCGATATGCACTATTATTGTTTGCATATCCAATGAAGACACAATTATTAGTCTTAGGTCTAATCTTTATTTATTTTGGTTTAGGTATCTGTACCTTTGCCAAACACCCTCACACTTTTGTAGGAAGGTTTCCGACCTTTCCATAATTTATAAGGTGATTCAACCTTCCTTTTGTGTGGTATTTTATTAAGGATATGATTTTTCGAAAGGATAGCTTACCCCTCCTAACAAGTTATGAGGTAAGCTTAAACTAATCAACATTCAATTCATCATTTTCTTAAGGGTTCAATTCTTGCGTTCAGAAACCCCATTAGATTGAGGTGAATATGGTGCAATAGTTTGATGAATAATCTAGATACTGCATAAATTTCTTCAAACTGTGCAACATACTCTCTACCTCTATAACTACGAATCATTTTTATTCATTTTCCAAGTTAGTTTTCAACTTCAACTTTATAGTGTTTGAACATTTCCAAAGCTTTATCTTTACTTTTCAACAAGTATACAAAACAGTATCTTGTATAATCATCTATAAACGTGATGAAATATTTTTTACCACATGTTGTTTGTACAAACTTTAAGTCACATACATTCGTGTGAATTAGTTCCAAATGTGTTGTGGTTCGGTCAACCGAATGACATGGTGTTTTAACCAATTTTGCATCTACTCATATCTCACATTTTTCATTATTCAAATGCATACTTGGAAGTAAACTAAAATTCATTAACTTATATATTGAATTAAAGTTTGCGTGTCCTAATCTATGATGTCATAAATTAGAAGACTCAACAATATAAGCAGACGAAGATATTTTATTGCTTGAATTATTTGGTATAACAGTAAGGACATTCATTTTGAATAGTGCATCTTTTACATAGTCTTTGCCTGCATACATGTTATTCTTGGTAAGTATAAACTTATCTGAAGAATAGTTTGAAGCTGATCTTGCTTAATAAAGAACCCGACACTAGGTTCTTGCAAATATTCGGTACGTGAAAAACATTGTTGAGGCTAAGTTCCTTCCTCGATGCCATCTTCAATATCACTTTGTATTGTCCTTCCACTTTTGAACTTGAGGAATTTCCCATGAACAGTTTCTCTTTCGTGGTTGGAGTATAAGGAGTAAACATTCCTTTATCGACACATATGTGACGGGTAGCACTTGTATCAACCCACCATTCCATGGGATTTCCAATGTTGTTGCACTCTGAAACAACGGTCGACAAATTCATATCAGACATACCATTTGATATGATATCAGATTTGGTGATATTCGCTTGGGCTTGCTTCCTTAGTTTATGAAAATCAACGGAGCGATGTCTAGCTTTTCCATAGTTTTAGCAATTACCCTTGAACTTCTTTTCATTCTTTTTCGAAGGTTCAATGGAATGCTTCATTTTCTTGCTTTTATTGTTGGATTCCACCACATTAGCTTTTGCTTGTACTATTTGATTCCCAACACGCTTGTCCGAACTTCGGTTGTCTTTTTCAATCCTCAATTGAACCACAATTTCTTCAATGTTCACCTCTTTGTGCTTGTGTTTGAGATAGTTCTTGAAGTTCCTTCACATGGGTGGAAGTTTCTCGATGATTGCAGCTACTTGAAATGATTCACTTAGATACATATTTTCCGTTTGAATATCATGAAGAATGACCTGCAATTCTTGCACTTGACTGAAGACCGTCTTTGAATATATCATTTTGTAGTCAAAGAACTTTCCTACGCTGAACTATTTCATTCCAGCGTCTTCAATTTTGTATTTCTTTTCCAAGGACTCCCACAGTTCCTTTGCAAATTTTTTAGAACTGTATACGTCATCTAACGAGCTGTCCAAACCATTCAGAATATAATTCTTGCACAAGAAATTTGAATGTTTCCAAGCATCCAAAGCAATTAGTGATGCTCTATTATTTTTCCCTTCTTGTATGGTTTGAGCGTCTTTATTTAAGAACTTTGCCAAGTTGAGGGTCGTAAGATAGAACAACATTTGCTATTGTCATCTCTTGAAATTAGCTTCAGTGAATTTCTTCGATTTCTCTTCATGTGGAACAGATTTTAGAGGGACAGTAACAACCGGAGGGATTTTACCGGTATGAACAATTCCTTCAGATGTCCCCATATTTGAATGGTCATTGGAAGTAGAGTCAGTATTAAAAATAGAATTCATTTCTGTTTACACAAAACAGAAGATCAACCAAATTAAAAGAAGAGTAAAAGAATTTAAACCAAATAATAGTTTAACCGAAGAAAAATGGTCCCTCCAACAACCACAAAAATTCGACTTAAGATTGTTGGATGTATATGGTGTATGGAGTGACAAACAAACACCCGTAGAATCTTTATCAAATTTCTGCTGGAATTTCGGCAGAGTAATAGCAATGAAACTTCAAATGAATAACGTCAAAAAGGATGCAAAGTCGAGGTAAGTGTGAACACTTTATCTTTAACTCAAATATGCCTCTCAACGGTGCCTACGGTTATGGTAATCAACTCTCAAGATACAATGACTTCTTCTTCTTGTGTGAGTAGCACTTCAACACGCAAGAACAACGAACCAGAATTTGGCTTATGTACTCCTTAATGCAAAAAAATGAAGAAAATAAGAATTTTTACAAAAATCATCAAAAACAATATTATCAAATTATCCACCGTGACAACTTCAAATAGTTGTGATAGAATATCCTTTTTCATTTTGAACTTTTTTACAAAAATTATTTGAATAATTTTAAGGCTTCATTTTCAAGTTCAAAAATAAAAGTCAAGTGAATCTTGAGAAGTCATCAACGATGACAAATGCATAGTGCTTGCCACTTAAACTTGCGATTTTAGAAGGTCCAAAACGATCCACGTGAAGAAGTTGTAAAGGTTTCGTGGTTGAAGAGAATTGCTTAGTTTTGAATGAACGTTTTGTTTGTTTTCCAAATTGACAAGTATCACAAATTTTGTCATTTTCAAACTTTAAATTTGGTAAACCTTTAACAAAACAATTTTTTTAGATTTTTGAAA